>OX235273.1:111890566-111931607 GCA_944472155.2 Trichobilharzia szidati | reverse complement strand
GTTCACCTGGAGTCCTGTCCTCGCTGTTATCCTCTTCAGCCAGTTTGTTGGTTTTCACCAGCAAGTCTTCGAGTTTGTGTGACATTAAGCATAAATCATGCATGTATGAAATCCATATCCACTAGAGTCTTCTTAATGGTATAGAGAATTTCCGTCTTCTCACTCCTGGCTCACAGTCTGCCGCATAATCCAGTCCACTACGATTATTATTTGTTATTTTATTTTGGTTACAGCTTGATGCCACACCGTAATTTCAGCACAAGTATGGCATTTTCAGCATGGATATCGGTAGCCTAAATTTCGCAGGCCGACCATAGATATCGGGTGTGCGTTGGCAGGGGATCGAACCCCGGACCATGTGCATGGTCGGCGAGAGTCCTAACCACTGTGCCACCGACGCACAGGTGATGCTAGGCAGCCAACTTGGCTTGTGGCGAGAGCCAAATTGGTAGACAGTAATTTACGTCAATGTTTACGTTCTCAAGATTTGTCGTGAGAAAATATGAACAAAGATTGATTCAAAACCGAGCAAAGCAGACTTTGCGTAGGCGGATACAGTTAACATATAGATGATCTGACATTCAAGAAACAGTCACAAAGAGATGAAAGATTAACTTTAAGTGAGAAACAACCAATCAGAAGAGTGTGTTTGTGTGCTTAACTAAACTATAATAATGTACATGAAAATATATAAATATGCGTTGGTTTCCTCAATTAATGATCTGTTGCCTGGCCCTTTTCTTCTGTTTTTACAGGCTTATTCTTGTATTCACTTCAATCACCTCACTGAATTTTCCGCTGTGGATCATCTGCCATGTGCCATTGTTATATGTAGAGGCAGTCTATTTATCAGTTTTCATTTAAATGTTCCATTCTTTGAAGATGAAATTAATATACGTGTAAACTTTGGGCATTAAGCTAGTATGTCATTCCACATTAATTTGTTTATTGAGTATATCAAAAATACAGTGACATAATATTACTTACCGCATGACTAAGTTTTGAACAGAATTTATTGCCCATAGTCATATCATTAGTTGTAACTAGACGTAACTTCGAAACCTGATTGTTATGGTTCTGTTTATTCTTTCGTTTTTGTCGTAGGAGTGGTAGAGTTTTCCGGATATCCGGGGCAGGTGTGAATCATTACTGTGACAAGGATTCCCCTCTGATTTTATAAATACAGCTTCAGGACTGTCACCTTGTCCTATCTTATTGCGTGCTTTTCTGTAATTACATGTAGTGCTACAGTAACGGTAGGAGACAAAGACTTGGTAAAGGAATATGTATCTGGAAATTGATGTCTCTACATCGTCAAATTATGTACACTTAGTCTTCAACGCACAATTTGTACAGACCTTCATGTTGTGGTACTTTTGGCCTTCATATTGTGTTTCTTTGTGTTCCTTTCACGTCTCCCATTTATCTCTACAACGCTGTAACATTTGCCTTCTCTGACATCAAGTGTATCTCCTTGATAGTTAATATTTTTATGCAGATGAACGTCTCTTCATATATTACCGATAAATCTAATCAGTAGCACTCACCACACTACAGCTAAATTATTTTCTAGATTTCTTGTTTACATTATGCTATGTTTTTATGCTCCACTTGTTTAATCGACCCAATTCTGCTGCTTTGGTCTATATACTTGACTTCATAGTCATTTCAGGGTACTAGATAAACCAGATTATTTTGTTTGACCGACTCCACTGGATCCTTTAATCCACACAGTTTCTTTCTAAGTGCGTTTTTATGCTTGAATGTCACTTTTATCCCTGCCTAGTTGAGAATCCTGAATAAGATTTTAAAACAGAACGCGTGCAAAAAGAAGGAAATAACAACCGTCCCATGTATCTCTTATGGCAAATGGAGAGAAAGAATGTAGACTACAAAAATAAACTTTTGAAGTTGTGTAGTCACAACTCATGGTATGATTATGAATAAAATGTTGTACTTAAAACTGCATTGATGATATACTCAATAAACAAATTCATATGGAATTAAAGATTGAAAATTTCGTAAAATTTCACTTGTAAACAATACAGTACTAACTCTAATTTATTATATAATATCAGCTGAAGAAATCATTGAAAACAAGGGAGTAGTGTACATATGTTTCATCCTGTCTTGCGACTCCTCACCAGTGCACACACATGACCCCATTAAGAATGGGATCCAGGACTTTCAAGTTACGTGACCAAGCTCGTTGAACATTCTACCACTTGGGTCGGAATTCGGCAACTCGTACGAGAGGTCTACCCTCACCAGTATCTTTGATGATCATCCAACTAATCTTGACATGGTGGACTCCACTGGCCACAACTGTTCATTATATCTCCATAATCCAAGTAATGAATCGTTAACTCACTAACGGCTACTGCATAGATATCCTGAAGCCCCAGTGGGGAGTCATAACCAGTGGAGTCCACCAAGTCAAGATTAAGTGGGTGCTTATCAAAGGTAATGGTGAGGTTATAAATATATTACGAAATGAATCTCTTCTTGACATCAAGCATACGATAGGCATTTTGAATGCTGGCATTTACCGGCAAAACACATTTGTATCATGTGTGGACAAAACTCAAATCCATTTGCAGAATTTGTAAATAAATTCCACCTACAACATATACCATGTCAACTGTGACGGAGAGGGGAACATAGATGCATGAAATCCCCAAAATAGTGGATGCTGCTAACATATTACTCAAAGTCAATAAGTGTGAGTTGAAAGCTAATTTTAATGAAAAGGGGATCAATCAGAAAATTTGAGGGCTTTCTATATAACAACACAATGTTGACTCGAATATATGATAACCTCAAATGTTTTCTCAGTGTTTTAGACTAGAGGTGAAATTAGAGATGCGTTTTGAAGCTTTCTTTTCTCAGTTTCTTCCCACGCCCCCCGATAGGTTAAACACAGCGCGTAAACTGATACATTAAGTTGAAAGCACCGGAATTTTCCTAGTTTTATCCTATAATATTTCAACTTCGTACATGCATATCGATTGCAACTTTCAGTTGGTTAGAGTTAAAATAATAAAGAAAATTAGAAACCATAAACAGCAAGTACCAATCCACTTTTAAGTCAACTTTTGCTTCTACTTACCAAAGGCGTGTAACAGTCAATTACTGAGTGACGCAGAAGACGATGACGAAGTTGATGGAACTACGAAGAACTGGTTTCTTAATGCGAAACGTAGTTAACAGCTAATGATAGAAAAGAATAAGGAATTGAAATGTTCGACTAGATGAGAATTTTTATTAGATTAGAAACAAGGCTGGTGATTTTGAAACTAGGGTAGAATAAGAGACTGGAAAAACGTTTTCTGCACACAGGGTTCAGTTTAATATTAACCAATCGCTAGCGTCAACAAGGCTGCTCGTACATATTCGCGATCAAAAATAAATAACACTCACGACTGATGTGTTGCTATCATTCCTGCTGGACGTGAGCGCTAGCTACACTACACGCTGCCCTAAACACCGTCTCAACTAGCAAGGACAGCATGTAACACCTATGTCTGCTGGAAGATGTATTTTTTGACGATGATTTGGAGAGACTGTACAACTAGATAATCAAACCACAACGAAGCTGTCAAGCTCTTGCCTCTTAAAGTTATATTGACCACGGTGCGTTTCAGTCGGTAAGGATGAACAAATCGATCGTTGACGGCTCAATTAATGTGACACATTTGTTTGATCCTCTACACACCACTTGTACCATTTCCCCTTGCGTTGTCCATAACATGTCAAAGAGACTCTGATGAAGTTGCATATCCTGAGTTCGCTGTGTGATTAGAAATCTGGGATAACCGTAGGATTGAAAGCGAATTGGTGAGCTGACACTTACATTATTGATGACTCAGTCAACACAGGGAAAATCGAAATGACTCCACTAAACTCAATGAGAGACTCATGACATTCTCACGCCTTCAGTATGCATAAGTTCAGTTGAGAATGTTTAACTGGAACCGATTCTTTCAATTTTTCAAGTGATTCATTTCCATTCCACTGAGCGCCTTATAGCCTTACCATGATTTCGAATAATATGACTGAAACAATATTAGAATGGAAATATCGTAGTCAGACTAATCAAATAGAAGATTACTCAGATTGATACTGTGTTCATCTAACAAACAGATGCAATGAAGGCTTTCATAAATGTTGTAAGAAGGTAACATTAATATCTCAGAGAACAATGATGTTTATAGTAATTTCTTCTCAGAGGTGACTCAGATATATGTGTCAGCAGTAAAGGAAGACTATATTTAATTGTCAATATGTCGATAACAGGCGTCGGTGGTACAGTGATACGAATGCTAGTCGACTACTCATGTGGTCCGTGAATCTATTCCCATTCAACCCACGACTTTACCTCGCTAAGTCAGCAATAATACTGGTAAAGAGGAAAGGTTGGGCATGAGGCTAGCAATAAAAACAGGATGATAAAATGGATGTTAGACATTCAAATAGTCATACATTTAACAAGATGATCAGGGACCACTTCTGCACGTGGTGGCTAAATGTTCAGAAAAGAACGTGGATTAGGCCTAAACACTAGAAGTGATGAATCTACTGAAGGTTTCTGATTCTCTTTTTCAGCATAAACATTTATCATCATCTCAATTTAATTTTCACCATATTTTTGTCATTACATCCATGACAGGATATGTGTAATGCACAGAAGTTTTCTACATGAGTACCTAACTGAGTGCACTGAATTTCAGAATTAGGCAGCATTATGGTCAGTAAACATGAGGCCATGCGTAGAGTGTTTGATAAGGACGGAAAATCAGTTGACGACATTGTGAGTTCATAATCCTCAAAATAACCTATTAGTGTGCCACTCATGCAGAGTTATCACATTTCGCAAAAAACAGTGCTGGCTGACCAGGATAAGCCCGCAAAACAATGACAGCAGAGGTCCAAATCAAAGCACTGCATAAAGCCTTGCAGTCTACAACTGATGATCTGAGATACATAGGAAGATCTAATCAACCTGGTTCCGGACCACGAGTAGAAAAGCCAATGCTTCTATATTGATGTTAAAATGGCTCAAAATTGATCTCACATCCGCTGACGCATTCACTAACTCCTTGTCATCTGTCACCTTCATTGGTCTCTCTCTGATTATTATTCATGTGATCAATCCTTCACCTGCATATTTCATCTAAATTAAATTCCTGTGAAATTCAAATATGGTTCATCTTAATATACATGAGATTTCGCGAATTGTAAAACATGAACTGCAACTGAACGTGTACTCAGACGTCTACAAAGACAATTTAGTTCAGTTCGGTCGTCGTCTCCGTGGTTATTTCTCACCTACTCACTGCACCTTCTCTCCATGGAGAAGAAAACAAGAGGACTGAGGCGTAAATAGCATTTGTCCCCAAATTAATATGTCCAAATACTAGTTCACTCATAATCCTATGCTTTTTGAATTACTTAGCAATATGTTTTATTCCGTCAACCACCAGCAGAGTAATTCACGTTTCTAAATACATTACAAATACAGTACTCATGACTTCTAAAGCCTCGAAATGAATACAAACTGTAACAAGATTATTTTACAATGCACAAGTATTATTAATCCAATAATCACTAGAAAATACGTGAGGAATAAAATTCACAGTGGGATTAGGAGTTTAGTCCTCGACATATTTGTAAGTGTTCAGTCAGTGTTTTTCCAATTCAGGTTAATGCTTGTTCCACTATGTTTTGGTGTTCTGTCTAGTAATGAGTGCAGTGATTATTCAATTCGAGTAGAACGAGTGTCTTACGAGTTCATTTCTGCTTGAATTTGAGAGAAATCAGGCACACAGGAAATGAGTTGAAGGAATAAATCTGCAGATTACTCTCATATTCTACCAATATTTCCACTTCACATGATATCCTCAATGTCACCGTACGATCCTTATTTGTCTCCTGTTATCCAGATCACTCTCGGACGATAGTCAGGAGATATCACTCAAAGGTCCTCTCAGGGCTCATCCAATTCTCCTTCATTTCCTTCAGATTATTTATCAGACGCAAACGTAGTCGTGAAATTTCATGTCCTCATGCTTGTTTGCGTCTTCATTTTAAGAGAGGTGACACATCGGACTGCTGGTTCCCAAATTGTTCTCATCAGCTACTGTCAACTTCCCTCGAATCAAGGAGAATTCATGATTCTATTAAATAATAAGTTTAGCTGTTCTAGGACTTGATATTGATGTTCTGCGGTAGACTTATATTCTCAACCGGTATTACTGCTAACCACACAGTCATCCTTCCGTGATGAAGACGAGCTAGTGAACTAGACGAGGTGATGTTCATATAAGTTGACGATATATACCACACGGATATGAATAAATTGTAGTTCAGTGTAATGAAAAGGTCCCATCCACCCTCATTTATCTTTTCACAGTGATTTCAGTGTGTTCTCGCTTGTTCAGTGTCACCGTTGAGAAATCTGAACAAACCGGAAACAGCTGAGTATACAGAGTGTTGTCTGAAATCACTTGACTTAATAACTTAACAAGACAGCTTTGAAAGTGAGGCCATCAGTGTTCAACTTCGAAGTGATGATTTGTTGAACTATTACATCAATATATAACTAGTAAACAATCAATGCCATGTGTATATCAGTCATTGTTGAGTCTTCGTGAATCGTGTCAGTTTGGCATGTGGTGATGTGGTTACTAAGGTGGGTGACTGAATACTACACTGCGATTGGAACTGATATCTGATGGTTGGGCGAATTCTTCAATTCAGTTTTGTGCTTAATGGTAGTCATCAAAATGGGGCTTCCAACCTAATCTCCATGTAACCAATATCTTCATGGAGGTTGCAGCTAGCCTCACCCAATTCTGTAGTCACAGACACAAAATCAATATAATTTTCACTGACAGAATTCAGTCAAGACTACTGAGAATTAGACGCATCACCATGGTTACAAGCCAGTGACTAATAACATTTTATGTGTTTCCTATAATTTCCAATTGATTAAACCATTGATTTCGTTTCCACTGCATTGTGTTCCTAGTGGGACATTCAAGTTTATGCTCCATGTCTGCCCACACGTTTTCATCTCCCCTTCACATGACCTCCTCCAAGTCACCCTTGCACTGACGACCAACTCGCCGCTTCCCTTTCAGGTTCCACTCAAGGGCTTGTCTAGTGATGTCACTTGATGGTTTCCTCAGAGTATGATCAATCCATCTCCATTTCTTTCTGCATATTTGTTTCACAATCGGCTGCTGGTTGGTTCGCTCGTTGCCAGAAATCCCTGTTGCTGATCTTTTCTGGCCATCTGACCTTGAGTATTGAGCGAAGACAACCGTTAATGAAGGTCTGTAGTTTGTTTGAGATGCTTTTTATGACGCGAAGTGCAAGTCTCTGATCCGTATAGTAGCACTGACTTCACATTGGAGTTGAAAATCCGGATCTTATTTTTCATTCTGAGTGCTGTTGACCTCCACACAGACTTGAGAGTAGTGAAAGCTTGTCTTGCTTTTCTGATCCTTGCTTTGATATCCTCGTCAGTTCCGCCTGTAGCTGAAACGATGCTTCCCAAGTAGGTAAAAGAGGTTATTTCTTTCAGGTTCTTTCCATTTATGCTTATTGTTGTCTGTTGTTGTTGTTGCTGTTGGTGGTGTTGCCCAGCAATCTTCATCACCTCTGTTTTCTCTATGTTCACCTGAAGGCCTATCTTCTCTGCATGCTTCTTCTATCGCCAACTTGTTGCTTTTCGCTTGCATATCTTCCAGTTTGTGTGAAATCAGACATATATCATCATGGGCGAAGTCCAGATCCTCCAAGTCTTTTGTGTGAGTCAATTTTATGCCTGTTTCCTCATTGCCCGCTGTCTGTCGCATTATCCAGTATACTGGAATCAGGAAAATCATTGGCGATAGTAGGCAGCCAGCCAGTCGGCTTTGTCTTACTCCTGTCCTCACTTCGAAGGTTTCCGTAAGTTTCCCGTTGTGGATTACTTGGCATGCAGCTGTTGGATGAGATGTATAATTGTCGGTGGTACCCCGTAGTAGCTCAAACTTTTTATTGATACGCTGTTGATGTTATATCCAACTGCATTTATAAATTTACGTGCACCTGAGGCAGCAGATACATTGGTAGGACAGAAAGAAGAGCTTCTATCCGGTTTTTAGAGTATATTCCAAAAAACGTATGCTTAAAAGGAACCATATATTTACAAAGTGCAATTACTTGACACCCATCGTGTGGATGCGGATCAATTTGTCGAGATTTCCAAATCCTTCAAAATAATAAATATACAAAGGACAGCGAATGAACTACGATTTGCTGAAGCGATTGCAATCAATTATTTCAGATCCAAATGATGGACAAAGAAAGAGAGTGTAGTCTATCTCTCACTCCCATGGTCACCGTATTACTTCGATTACACTGATTACTCATATACACTATTAAGCTCAGCTCACTGAGCAAGTTTCCGATTGGATGAACTTTAACCATCTTGAGTTGCTATGCAGAAGTACAAGCTAACACTGTTTATTACATTTTTCTTTTTTCTGTCTTCTCTCACGCCCCTGTTTCCATAGTTCGACAATATATAAATTGATGTTGACTTGAACTAGAAATTGTAATGCTTATATTCCAGATGCTTTCATCTTTTAATGTTCTGACTACTCTCTATCAAACATTGCAGTGTGAAATGTCATTATTTATGACCATTGTAATTTCAGTTAGTTCTCAGTTGATGAGAACCTGTGAAATACAATGATGATGTGATTTTATACTGCAAATCTGGTCTCTCTTTCTCAAGCCAAATTTATCACGGAAACCAGATTTAGGAAAATGCGAAATGCTGAAGCGTTGGATTTGATTCAGTTTATTCTAGACATTGTCAGTGACTGACTCGAGTAAGGAAACCAGTGAAAACGATGAATCAGTCACCAATATTTTGACTCTGAATTTAGAGATTATATCGGAATACGAATGAATGAGTGTCACCCTGTTTGTCCAGTAAACGAAAAGTTATGTGATTCATTTTTCGTAAAATAACGGTGAGTTGGGATGTGATGGTTGCTCAGTGGTATTTTGAAGGTGAATAGGACAGACCGTGAGAAGACTAGTGAATGACATCACGCGCAAGCCAGTATTCGAATTATAACCAAGTTAAAGATGACACTTTATGCATCCAAACTTGATTAGAAGGAGGAGATGACGGCTAGTGGATGGCAGTTGAGCTAGCTAAATAGGACAACCTAAAACGGGATAAATTTGAGATGTGCGGGTTGAGGCACTGTTTTCCACTAAAAAATCAAGCGAATAGTAGTAACAATAATCCCTACCAGATTTTCTCCTGATTGGCTAAATTACCAACACCAATCACAGAAATTTTGTTCTTTTCTGCAAATTCTACGTAACAATAATTCGAGATTATATATCAACAATTAATCAGGAGGAGGTGACATAACCTTGGTCGAACTACTCAATTTACTTTCGCTTGTTGGAAGCAGTTGCATTCTATGTAAGTCTAGATTATCACTATAAATTTTGATCACATTTAATCTCGTTTTACGTGGGTGAATAGAGCAGTTTTCTCTCGACTATTAGTGTGTATACTAAGTGAGATCATTTTGGTAATGTACATGACTAGAAAGTAAAGATTTCCATCGAGTGGTCTAGATGTCATGTAGATTTCAAGTTATGGACAATTTTCTAATGTCCTTATTTGTATTGACTTACACTTATCTGAAATTTTATGGTAAAAGAAGGTGACGCTAGCAGTTGTGAGTGAAGTTCGTGTAGCTGAATGATTCTCAATAACGTTGGTTGCAATGATGACACTCACAATGAATTAGTGACGGCGACTGAGAACCCACTGAAAGGACATAGGAACGCCTATAAATTTGAGTTATTAATATGAGTAGAGAGCATGTGAATTTATCACATAGCAGAGAGAAGAGTTGGATAAAGTGATGAAATTGTTCGATTAGTCTTATGCAATGCAAGGGCATTGAGTGATGAATAATGCTGAGAAATGGTTGTCGTTAAAACTGTAATTGCATGGTTTATTAAATTAGGACATTCAGAAGAAAAATAAGGTATCTTTTTGAAATAAAAGTTTGAAATAAATGAAAATGGATTGTGTCACAATTCTATCAGACATTTCAAACTAGTTAACAGAGGTAGACAAAAGGATGCAATCAGAAATCCATTCAGCGACTTGACCTATTACCACTTTGAAACAATTCCCGATCGATTCAGAAATGGCGCTGAAGAATTGAGCCATTGATTGGTCTAATTTATCATGTAGACAATCACATCAGAATATGTTGTCAAGTGAGTATACACAATATTCCACTGATACGGTCTGTGTATACAACACTACAGAAGCGACGTTGGAAACAGTGAAACATTATCTTTGACATTTTGACGAATATTAGATTGAGTGGACACTGAAGGATGTAGTGATGCAGTGGAGAATGTTGCATGAATTACTCTCGATAATCTGCCACGAGAAATTTCAGTTGTTGTTTCAATATGTTTATTGGTGAATGACAGTGGGTAACCATTTCGAATCAGAGTATACCAGATCGACCTGAGTTCTTCGTTGAATTCGTCTTCTTTGAATATTCTACAGATTTTTGTGAGAGGAGATTCGTCAGGGTCTCGTTTTCAATTTAGTATGTTAAAGTTATTGAAGTTAGTTTGATGGCTGTTTTACTTTGATTTGCGGTGAATTCACCTATGCATTGATGCGCCAGTTTTTCAGAGAGCAGAACATAAGAATTGGAGTGGGCTCCTTGGGACTCAAAACTTCTAATGTAAAATCACTTGATCAACGAGTGTAAATGTCTACTTCGAGGTTATTGCTCTATCAATATTCTCATCCATAACGATAAAGTGAGAAGACGGGAACACGTAAGGCCGAGAAGAATATTCTGGAAGATCTTGATTCGGGAATGATTTGTGATTATTGTCACACGAACTCGCAAGACTTGCAAGCGAAAAGCAACAGACTTGCTGAGTGAGCAGAGAAGAGAGGAATACCAGTAAACATGTATTAGATGGTGATGAAGATGACCACCCAGCAACATCAACAACAACCGCCACTGATCACTGTCAACAGTACGAATTCGAAAGACATCTCATCACTTCCTTTACCTATTTACAACGCATCGTTTCAACTAGGGATGACAGCGTATGTGAAGCTGTCGAAGCCAGCCAGTCAGCCAGCCAGTATCGGAAAGTCGAAGTACGCCTTCATCAATATGAAATCAGTTTGAAACTCTTCTGTACTAAGCATCAAGAAGAAGATTCGGATTTTCAAAACAATTGTCAACAGTGGTCATCCATATGGGTCAGAAATTCGCATCGAGCGTCACTGTCATCATTTCCAACAGACTACTGCAGACGTTCACCAACTAGTGCCTTCGATCCAAGTGGAGAGTCGAGTGACCAGAAATAATTAGAAACTGGGAGATGTGTCTACAAACCAACCGAGAGCGTTTCGCTGAGCGAAAGATATTCCGAAAAATATGGAGATGGGTGAGATGCAAACTGAGGTGAGCGTCGAGTGACATCGAGAGCCAGGCCATCGGTGGAGTGGAATCCGAAAGGGAAACAACGAGTGTGGTGTAGGTGCGACGGTGAAATGGAAGATATCT
The DNA here is from genome assembly GCA_944472155.2 of Trichobilharzia szidati. Taxonomy (NCBI): domain Eukaryota; kingdom Metazoa; phylum Platyhelminthes; class Trematoda; order Strigeidida; family Schistosomatidae; genus Trichobilharzia; species Trichobilharzia szidati. The sequence continues at coordinate 111,919,968 of OX235273.1, read as the reverse complement.
TGTGAGGCGGAGATGTGAGATGAGAGGCATTTGTAGATCCATTTAAAGAGCATGGCGGAAAATACGACGACAAAGTGGCGATGTGGTGCTGACACTGCAAGTTTCACTCAGAACCTGAGAGAACAATAATAATAACAACAACAGTGTTTAAATAAATCGCTTTATCACTTTTCCGGGAAGCATTGGTGGTTTAGTAATAGAATGTGAATATCCATGTCGTAGGATTTATAAGGAGAGATTTGGATTGATTTCAGTGCTGATCTCATCAGAAATACTGGTGGGTGTAGTTAGATGTGTTCTTCGTACTACCAACATGAATTTCATGTTACTGATCTTTCGGTTATCCAGTTTATAGATAGAAAAATCTAGATTTATGGATTTGTTTTCAGCAGTATCATTCAAAATGCCTGACACGTTGGAGAAGGAGGAGTTTTATGCATCAAATAAATTTATTCTTATGTGGTTGCAGGATATCCACGGTCTTCTGGCTGCCCACCGTGGATGCTTGGAAACAGAATTCTGAATGTTTCATCACGAGACTTGTAGTGATATATTCATCACAAAATTCAGTATTCTACTGCAGTAACCATCAGAGATGTTATCCAGAAGAACTGAGTAATAATAATAACTGAATATCATTGGTGATAATAAGCACCCTTGTCTGACTCCTGTCTTTACTCCAAACGCATAGCTGAGTTTTCCGTTGTGGATCACTTGACATGTGTCGTTGTTGTACAGCTGTTGAATAATGTTGATGAATGTTTGGAGTACGCCGTAGTACTCGAGTAGTATCAATATTATTTCGCGGTCAACGCTGTTGAAGTCCACCTCAAAGTCTTTAAAGTTGAGGTAGAGGTTTGATTGTCATTCCATGCTTTGTTCGATGATGATTCGTAGAGTGGCAAATTGGTCAGAACATGATTTGCCTTTCCTGAATCCAGGTTGTTACGGTCGAACTTCTACATCCAGTGCGTCCTTTAATCTCTCTAGGATGATGCGACTCATAATTTTACTGGGCCACCGTATATCCTAGTAAACAGAATTCTGAATGTTTCATCACGAGACTTGCGGTGATATATTCATCACAAAATTCGGTTTTCCATTGCAGTTACAGTCAGAGATGTTATCCAGAAGAACAAAGAAAGCCTCACATCTCCAGAAATGATTCACTTCAGTAGATTAATTCCTCTGTACATCACTGTATCGTAATACACGAAGGACAGTAAAAACCATTTCACCTATGGTGAAAAAAGCACATAATTAGATGCTTTATTAATAGGATTCACGTCTGCAATGATTTCACTGATTTCAACATTGTATACGAAAATGCGTGGATTACATTTTCAATGAAGTCACATGCATTCATCTTATTTTCACCGCTCCATACACTCATTCACTCACTTCACAAATATAAAATCAGGTTTTAACCTGAATGTGAAAACACATCACAGTCTGACAAGAAATAAACATATCAAAATGGTGTCATATTTCTGTATTTCATGCATTTCTCCTCTCTTGCAGAATGTCGAACATTGTACTGCATATATTATTGCTCGGTCTACTTGTGTTTGGTCACGTGTGGAGTGGTGGTGAGTGAAGAGAACAAGTGTAATTTTAATTCAGTAATGATGTGATATACTTGTTAATATGCTTGATATTTCATGAATGATGAGCAATTTGATGAGGAATGTACACCTTTGACGACGGATTTAACAGAATCTGCCTCCTCCGGTGTAGACGACCACCGAGTACTACTCCTTTAATGGTATTGAGATTTTGATAAGTGATGAAGTGTAGATGGTTGTTATTTATTTTATGCGTATTCACGTAGCTCACATTTTGAATACAACATGTGATAGGGCCAGTATCGAAGTGACCAAACTTCCTATTTTATCTGTCAGTTCAATGTCGAGTCAGGCAGAAACGGAATGCTGATTTCTCATGCAGTAGACCAGTAGGCTTAGAATATACTAAGGACGCATATACCGATGAATATTATACAATGATCGATATGTGGACGTCGATTGTGCATTAGATAGTGAGAGGTATAATTGAGTACAGAGAACATTTTCGGTTCTGATTTGTCTCCTATATTCAATCCACGTAGTCCGGTCTGCTGGTGTGAGTGCAGCATAGTCTTCAAGTCATGCTGACGAAACACGCACACACACAGTTTCACATACTCTGATTTAACACAATGTATTTAGCATACGTTAAATATCAAATGACGTAAGACGATTAATCACCCTTCTTGCAATTCTCTGCTGTCATTTAGGGTGCAAGTCTATAAAATCGAAGGTATTTTCTATTGAGTTTGGAACTCTGGATTCAGATTCTTTTTCTATTAGGAATGGGATAACAATACTAGCTGTGCCAACAGACTTTATTTGTCTCCTTAGTATATTAACCAACACTATTGCTGCACACTAAATACGGAGAAGGCAGACTATTCTAGCAGTATTCACACGTGCACATTCTATGAAAACAGGATGAGACACTTGACAAAAACGCAGACTGAATCATCATCGTAGAATGAATTAAACTCATCGCAGCACAAATTGCAATCGTAATAGGTTTTGCCTACTGTTAAATCGTATTCACCTATCCGCACGAAACAGGCAGTAATCATTTCCTCAAACAATTCATTATTGTCTACTGTTTAACAGGAGTTAGACAAAGGCTGAAAATAGTGGTGGGGAATTTTCAAGTGTTCCTTTTATCCACGCCCTTTTCTTATTTAATCAATAAATGATTGTCATATTATTTCTACAGTTAATATACACTCTAGCATTATTTTTAAATATTGTTTTAAATACGTAACTCCTTACGTATTCAAGTTATCTTTCTGAGAGTGAAACAGTCGTTGGACAATATTTTGATTAAACTCCAATGTATTCTGTGATTATAAATTCCCTGTAATTGTTTTAATTTCCTAGGAATTGACGATGACTTGTTTTATCGGGAATATGTTGAAGAGATTCCATCGGAGCCAGCTGATAGACGCAGCATAATTCCTCCACGGGGAAAACGACATTCATTCCCAATGATTTACTATGGACTCGGACGCAAATTTTATCAATAGTGAAGGTTAACAAAGTAACTCACATTTGAAATGCCAATGTTATGTGATAAATTAAGTCAACAAAGTACCGTTATTGACATTGATTGGTGAAGGGTGACTCACTTTTGCATTGACTTAATCTGAATAAAAAGCATCTTATTACTCAAATAGCAATTAAATGACTTCTAAACAACAATGTTGTCTTCGAAGAAGTTGTTTCATTTCAGATTTCAGGTAAATGCAACCTTAGTTCACACGATGAACACATCGCGTGTTCTTATCCGGTGTTGGAACTCTGAACACACTGTTTGAAACAACACATGAATATCATGTCGATCACTGAAGAATTCTACTAGACACCTTCAGACGTCGTCGGAGCTTACATCATCCCGAGAATAAGTATTACATCCTCATCAAATGCAAAGACAAGCTAAGCAACACCACACTGAATTGATATGTCCAATGCTTATGCGAAGCAAGTAATGTATGAGGGAAACCCAGTCGAAGTGAGTAGATGAGGAAACCTCTAGAGTGTGGAGTGTTGAACATTTTGTCTTCCTTCTGAAACATTGTGAAACAATCCACAAGTAAGTGAATTGACTAGTCATGATTACGTGGAAGATTTTGACACACGAAATAGCAATCCATAATTGAGAAATAAATCTGTTCGCAATTTCTATCTTTGAATAGTGAATCGGACTATCTGTATGTAGCATGTGGTTTATTTATGAGAGTATTGTAAATGAACTTTGTTGAGAATGGATATCTAATAGTGATGGGAAGTTTGAATTTCTCCTGTGATTTAGTGAAAGTATATTAAGGAAGGCTGGATACATTGGCTAACTGTTAGTAATTGTCTTTTTTATCTGTAAAATATATGCTTATGAATTTGTTCTCACCTATGAATATCGAGATTGAATAAGGATGGAACGTAAGAAAACATTATGTGATTACAAGGAAAACTGAAAGAGAGAACTGAAAGTCCAGGGAGAGATAATGGCGAACAATAGAGGAGAACAATCAGAATACATGAATTAACAAACTGTAAGAGATGCAGTTGAGTTATGCCAGCAGATAGTCTCAACTTCTCTATGTAATAAGTGAAACGAAAAATATGCTTGGGAATCGACAGGATATGAGACAACCAACAGACATTCGAAGAGAACCTGACGACGAGATAAGAGATATTCGATTTACTTCCTATCACAGTGGCGTCAATATTCCAGGAATCAGGGAGAGACTGAATCAGTCCACGCAAGTCTTGATTGCATCTGAAACTTAGATGTATTCAGTTAAAGGCCATTAAGCTGAGACCATTTGTTAACTTCCGACAAGTTTCCGTTAGTCACGAAGTGGCTATGTCGTTTACTGCTGACAAATTAGAAGACAGCCACGTTGTGACACAAGACTCTGTGTATGCTGAAATCAGCATGCTTACTGGAAATGCTTTAAGAATAGAATCAAAAGCAGCAGTGTGGTCTAATCAGGAGACTCAAACAAACTTTGCACAGAGTTGGTTGACATGTTCACTTCACTGCCGAAAGTAGCATCTATGAGTGATTTCAAATTGATGACATTTCAGTGTGTGAATGCTTCCTCACTAGGAAGATGTTTGCATAACTGAGTTTATCAATAAGAATGCAGACCATGTCGTGGTGTATTGAGTGTCAAGTGAAATGAGGCAGGAATTGATGCATAAAGGAAAACGTACGTTGCGCTTACGTACAATCCTCGAATTCTGAATGTCGTGGTGGCTACCTCTCTACAATTCATTGAAGCTTCCATGAATTCGGTCCTGAAATCACGCATACGACAGGCATGTTGAATGCTGTCATTTATCAGCAAAACACATTTATATCATCTCCGGACAAAACTGAAATCCATCTACAGACTTTGTAAATGAATTCCACCTACAGCATGCACCATGTCAACTGTGAAGGTGATTGTGGGGAGGGAACATAATGCATGAAATCCATAAAATAGTGGATTCCGCTAAAATATTACTGAAAGTCAAGACAAGATGAATAGTTTTATTAGATAAGAAACAAGGTGGCTGATTTTATAATTTGGATAGAATAAGAGAGACTAGACAACTGTTTTCTGCACACAGTGATCGGTGTAATATTGACAAATCGCCAGAGTCTACAAGCATTAAAATGGGCTTCTTGTGCGTATTCGCGATTACTCCAAGTTGACTACAACTAGAAATAACGCTCACGATTGATGTGTAGCTACCAGTTCTGCTGAAGTTGAGTGTCACCTACACTACACATTGTTCTTAACACCATCTCAACTAGCGAAGGGAGACTAAAACACTTACGTCTGCTGAAAAATAGATTTGTTGACGATGATTTGAAGAGAGATTGTAAAAGTAGATAATCACACCACGAAGAAGCTGTCAAGCTCTTGTTGCTTAAAGTTATATTGATCACGGTGTGTTTCAGTCAGCAAGGATGAACAAATTGATCGTTGACGGCTCAATTAATGTGACGCACTTGTTTGATCCTCTACACACCACTTGTACCATTTCGCCTTGCGTTGTCGATAAAATGGCAAAGAGACTCTCATGAAGTTGCATATCCTGTGTTCGCTGTGTGATTGAGAATGTGAGAAAAGCATGAAAGACTAGACTTGCAGTAGAAAACACCGTCATCAGTTTGATTTTAATGATTCTCATTAACCGCGCACCACCGAAAATGACGCTGGCTTGTGAAAGAATGAAAATAACATTCCAAATGTAGAAGCAGTTTCAGCAGAATATTTGTTAACTAGACAATCCTTAATCCAGAATAGTGAGAATGTCAACATCGTGACCTCGAGCTGAAGTCATCAACAACTTTAATGCATTTAGTAGGTGAAGAGATGAATTTGGAGAATGATATAGAAGACAAGAAAACAGATAGCAAGTGTGACATAGTGTGATCATTGATACTAGCTTGTGAAACTGCATAGTGACTGGAAAATTTGAAAACCGTAGGATTGAAAGCGAATTGGTGAGCTGACACTAACTTTATTGATGACTCAGTCAACACAGTGAAAATCGAAATGACTCCACTAAACTCAATGAGAGACTCATGACATTCTCACGCCTTCAGTATGCATAAGTCAAGTTGAGAATGTTTGACTGGAACTGATTCTTTCAATTTTTCATGTGATTCATTTCCATTCCACTGAGCGCCTTATAGCCTTTGCATGATTTCGAATAATATGACTGAAACAATATTAGAATGGAAATATCGTAGTCAGACTAATCAAATAGAAGATTACTCAGATTGATTCTGTGTTCATCTAACAAACAGATGCAATGAAGGCTTTCATAAATGTTGTAAGAAGGACACATTAATATCTCAGAGAACAATGATGAATATAGTAATTTCTTCCCACAAGTGACTCAGATATATGTGTCAGCAGTAAGTGAACACAGCATAAGTCTAGCAACTCGATCCTATAAGATGAACACCATTGCTGCCAAAACTCATTATGGCTGTAGCTTGAAGCCCAATGTTCCATTGTGAACGTATAGGAATTAAAACAATAAAGAAGGGACGATAAAATGGATGTTAGATATCCAAATATTCATGCATTTAACAAGGTGATCAGGGAACACTTCTGCACGTGGTGGCTAAATGTTCAGAAAAGAACGTCGATTAGGCCTAAACACTAGAACTGATGAATATCCTGGAGGTTTCTGATTCGCTTAGTTAGCTTAAACATCTATCATCATCCCACTTTAATTTTCACCTTACTTTTGTAATAACATCCATCAGGGGATATGTGAACTTCACAGCAGTTAGGCGGCATTATGATCAGTAAAAATGAGACCGTGCGTAGAATGTTCGATACGGACGGAAAATCAGTCGACGACATGGTGAGTTCATAATCCTCAAAATAACCTATTAGTGTGCCACTCATGCAGAGTTATCACATTTCGCAAAAAACAGTGCTGGCTGACCAGGATAAGCCTGCAAAACAATGACAGCAGAGGTCCAAATCAAAGCACTGCATAAAGCCTTGCAGTCTACAACTGATGATCTGAGATACATAGGAAGATCTAATCAACCTGGTTCCGGACCACGAGTAGAAAAGCCAATGCTTCTATATTGATGTTAAAATGGATCAAAATTGATCTCACATCCGCTGATGCATTCACTAACTCCTTGTCATCTGTCACCTTCATTGGTCTCTCTCTGATCATTATTCATGTGATCAATCCTTCACCTGCATATTTCATCTAAATTCAATTCCTGTGAAATTCAAATATGGTTCATCTAAATATACATGAGGTTTCAAGAATAGTAAAACATGAACTGCAACTGACCGTGTACACAGACGTCTAGAAAGACAATTAAGCTCAGTTCGGTCGTCATCCTAGTGGTTATTTCTCACCTACTCATTGCACTTTCTCTCCATGGAGAATAAAACAAGAGGACTGTGGCGTAAACAGCATTTGTCCCACTTTAATATGTTCAAATACTAGTCTACTCATAATCCCATGGTTTTTGAAATACTAAGCAATATGCCTTATTCCGTCAACCACCAGCAGAGTAATTCACGTTTCTAAATACATTACAAATACAGTACTCATGACTTTTAAAGCTCCAAAATGAATACAAACTGTAACAAGATTATTTTTCTGTGCACAAGTATTATTAATCCAATAATCACTAGAAAATACGTGAGGAGGAATAAAATTCAGAGTAGGATTAGAAGTTTAGCCCTCAACATATTTGCAAGTGTTCAGTCAGTGTTTTTCCAATTCAGGTTAATGCTTGTTCCACTATGTTTTGGTGTTCTGTCTAGTAATGATTGTATGGATTATTCAATTGGAATAGAACGACTGTTAATTACTGTTTGAATTACTGTTTGAATTTAAGAGAAATCAGGCACACGGGAAATGAGTTGAAGGAATAAATCTGCAGATTACTCTCATATTCTACCAATATTTCCACATCACATGATATCCTCAATGTCACCGTACGATCGTTATTCGTCTCCTGTTACTAAAATGTCTCTCGAGCAATAGACAGGAGATATCACTCTAAAGTCCTCTCAGGGTTTATCCAATCCTTCTTCATTTCCTTCAGATTATTTATCAGACGCAAACATAGTCGTGACATTTCATGTCCTCATGCTTGTTTGCGTCTTCATTTTAAGAGAGGCAACACATCGGACTGCTGGTTCCCAAATTATTCTTATCAGCTACTGTCAGCTTCCTTCGAATTTAGGAGCCTACTTGATTTCAGTAAATAGTTAGTTTATTGTTCATACGTTTTGAGTTTTCTGCTGCGGTAGAAGTATTTTCTCAACCGGTGTTACTGCTAACCACACAGTCATCCTACACTGATTTCCGTGATGAAGACGAGCTAGTGAACTAGACGAGGTGATGTTCATATAAGTTGACGATATATACCACACGGATATGAATAAATTGTAGTTTGGTGTCATGAAAATGGCCCATCCACTTTTATTTATCTTTTCACAATAATTTCAGTGTATTCTCGATTGTTCAGTGTCACCGCTGAGAAATACATACAGATTGGAAACAGCTGAGTATACAGAGTGTTGTCTGAAATCGCGAAATGGTTTATTCACTCAACATCCAAATGACTATAGCTTCACAACACAGCTTGAAAGTGATGTCATCAGTTTCCAGCTTCGAAGTGATGATTTATTCAGTTATTGCATGAATACATAACTAGTGTACAACCAGATTCATGTGTATACCTTTCATTATTGAGACTGCCTGAATCATGTCTGTTTGACATGTGGTAACGTGGTTACTACGGCAGATGTATCTGATATCTGATGGTCGGGCGAATTTGTGAATTCAGTTTGGTGCAGAATGGTAGTCATCAAAACGGAGCTTTCAGCCTAATCTCCATGTGACCAATATCTTCATGCAGGGTACAACGTGCGTCTTAGTAACAACCACACTGCAGTTTTCACTGACAGAATTCAGTCAGTACTACCATGGATACAAGCCAGTGACTAACAACATTTTACGTGTTTCGTATATTTTCCAATTGATTACTGTTGATTTAACGATTGATTTCGTTTCCACTGCATTGTATTCCTAGTGAGACAAACACATGCGTGGTTGGTCAGCATTCCACTATGTGAACTAGTAAAGCACACCAAACCACTAATTAGGCGAGTACTGTTTAGCTCTAGTGATATCTACTGCAGTTCAGTTGGTGGAAGAGTGTGATTACTCACTGCGAAGCATTTGTGCACCTTCCAGCACAATGAAACAGCAAAGGTGCCTATGGTGCACTAGCCTTACTGAAAACAAAGGCAACTACGAAGAACATCTGCCTGGTTTCAAAATTGTGATAATTGCCTTGAGGCCAATTATGACATACCTTGTCACCTAGATTCACTTATTTATATTCATGATTTATTCCCCCAGTGTTAAGTAGAAGTTTGTGAGATATTTTGAATGGACATTAGATCGTAACGAATGTCATGCGTTGGTTGAGTCCTTCATCTCTAGCAGACTGAATTCCATCAGTCAGTCAGTCTGCAAACAAGTAAATTGACAGTCTTCTGAGTGAGTCCAAACAGAACATTGAAGCAAGAGTTACGAAACAAAGAAAAAACAAAAACTTTAGTGCTTTGGTGTGTCGCTATCCACAGTAAGTTTAGTTACACAGGAGTTAGGTTTCCATTAGCGTTGAACGAGTTACTTTTGAGGATGATCATGGTAACCAGTAAAATGCTCATATAATAAGGACAATTTCCAAGGATTCAACATCACGTTAGGAAATAGGCCTTCTACAATGAATTGATTACGTCAGAGAACTTATTAGTATTAGTACCACTGTCTAGATAAGCCAAATAATATCGAGTGCCTTGTATTATGCATTGCACTACCTTCAAAGGAGGATGTAGAAGTGTGATTTAGGGAGTTAAGGCATGAATGTAAGAAAAGCGATAAACGTCAACACAACAGAAACCCAAAGTGTTTGAGATCGCTTTCATTTCCGTCAAAATAGCGCATCTGCTCATGACAGTGAAGAAATTGTGTGTAACTGTGAATATATGTTGAACAGGCACTAGTTTCATGGAGAAGTAATCGTCAAAATACCTCTGTTTATGTTAATATGAAATGTTTCGATGGAGAAAGAAAGATGAGATTTGCAGTATGAAATGATATCATCATTCTATTTCACAGATTCTCATCAGCTAACTGCAATCTAACTGAAATTACAATGGTCATAATTAATGACATTTCATACTTCAATGTTTGAAGGATAATGGAGAAGAAATTCTAGCAGACGAATACCACACATCATCATCCGAAAAGCAGAAGATGCTAAGTGAGGAGCAGAGAGTGGTATTAAAGAGACTATATGAAAATGATGACATCGTCATGTTTACACCCGATCAGCGCTCTGGAGTTGTTACAATGAATAAAACTGATTATATACATAAAATGTCGACAATTCACGACGATCCGGAATAACTATAGGTGGACAGAACTAAGAGGGATGCAACGACGTCATCTGAAAATGAAGTAAATAAATGTCTCAAAGAACTCATCATCAAGAAACTGATCGACAACAAAACTCACAACGAACTCAGGTCAAAAGCTGGATGCCTCCGATTTATGTATGGTCTGCCAAAATCCATAGTGTCAAAGTGTCCTGAACACCTATGCTATCAGTGATAAACTCACCATGCCACAAACTAGCTCGATGGCTTGCTGATTCGTTGAAGCCAATTCAACAGAAATTTGCGAATCACAGTTTGGAGGACACCTTCCAATTTTCTAACGAAGTCGATCGTGTTGATATATCAAATGAACTAATGGTGTGATACGACGTGACTGCCTTATTTACAAATATACCAGTGATGGAAACAATAGACTTCATTTGTAAGCAAACAGATCTATTACCGTAACCGGAAATACAGATGTAGTGCCTACTAATTCTTTGCACAAAAGACATCCAATTCCAATTCAACAACCAATTCTACTGACAAATCGATGGGGCCTCTTTGGGTTCACCTCGACGGCCTATTCTAGCCGACATCTTCATGGGTTATCTAGAACATATACGACTGAGTTATTCTATCAATGAAACAACATACTATCGCTGATATGTCGATGATGCATATGTTGTTTGTAACAAGGTGAGTCAGACGACCGTGTTATTTGACTCAAACACTATGGAATATGAACAAAAAGACGATTCCAAATTCCTGGACCTCAATGTAAGAAGTAGAAACGACAGAGCTGTCGAAACATTCATCTACAGAAAACAAACTTGGACGGAACAATATCTTCACTACAACTGCTTTTGCCCAGAGGGCTATAATCGGGGATTAGTAGGAACACGATATGACAGGGCCAATGAGTTATGTTCGCCTAACAATATAGAAGAAATAAACGGCTTTGTTGAAAAATGCTTTGAAGAAAACGGGTATCCAAATGAATTTATCCTAAAGTACAGAAAAGAAAAGAACGAGAGAGAGAAGTATCCAACAGTGGAAATGCAGAAATTAGTCATTCGTCTCCGATACAAAGGAGGAGAAGTATCACAAAAGATCGACAAGAGGATGAACGGAGCAATAAAATGATGCTTCCGTGCAGGTAAGCTGGTGACGCTCACAGCACTAAATGCTCTATCAGCCAATCGAAATTGGATAAGTACATTGAAAGGACAGAATTAAGAGCTTCTATCCGGTTTTCAGAGCATATTCCAAGTAACTTATGCTAAAAACGAAGCAGATATTTACAAATTGCAATTACCTGACACCATCCCTGTGGATATGGGTCATTTTGTCGAGATTTCAAAATCTTTCAGAATATTGAACATACAAGTGACAGCGAATCTACTACGATTTGCTGAAGCGATTGCAATCAAGCATTTCAGATCAAAATGATAGACAAAGAAAGAGAGTGTAGTCAATCTCTCACACTCATGGTCACCGTATTACTTCGATTACAGTGATTGGCCATATAGACTATTAAGCTCAGCTCACTGAGCAAGTTTTCAATTGCATGAACTTAATACTTCTTGAGTTGCTATGCAGGCGTACAAGCTAACATTCTTTTGTTTTCTCTCTTCTCTCACACCCGTGTATCCACGGTTCGGAATTGACTTGAACCAGAAATTGTAATGCGTTCATCTTATGATGTTCTAACTACTGTCTTTCAAACATTGAAGTGTGAAATGTCATTATTCATGACCATTGTAATTTCAGTTAGTTCTCAGTTGATGAGAACCTGTGAAATACAATGATGATGTGATTTTATACTGCAAATCTGGTCTCTCTTTCTCAAGCCAAATTTATCACGGAAACCAGATTTAGGAAAATGCGAAATGTTCAAGCGTTGGATTTGATCCAGTTTATTCTAGACATTGTCAGTGATTGACTCGAGTAAGGAAACCAGTGAAAACGATGGATCAGTCACCAATATTTTGACTCTGAATTTAGAGATTATATCGGAATACGAATGAATGAGTGTCACCCTGTTTGTCCAGTAAACGAAAAGTTTTGTGATTCATTTTTCGTAAAATAACGGTGAGTTGGGATGTGATGGTTGTTCAGTGGTATTTTGAAGGTGAATAGGACAGACCGTGAGAACGCTAGTGAATGACATCACGCGCAAGCCAGTATTCGAATTATAACCAAGTTAAAGATGAACTTGATTAGGAGGAGGAGATGACGGCTAGTAGACGACAGCTAGCTAAAAAAGACTACCTATAACGGGATAAATTAGAGATGTGAGGATTGAGACACTGTTTTCCACTAAAAAATCAAGCGAATAGTAGTAACAATAATCCCTACCAGATTTTCCCCTGATTGGCTAAATTACCAACACCAATCACAGAAACATCGTTCTTTTTGTGCTAATTCTACCTAACAATAATTCGAGATTATAAATCAACAAAAAATAAGAGTGAGATCGCATAACAATTTTTACTTTTGCTTGTTGGAAGCAGTTGCATTCTATGTAAGTCTAGATTATCACTATAAATTTTGATCACATTTTATTTCGTTTTACGTGGGTGAATAGAGCAGTTTTCTCTCGACTATTAGTGTGTATACTAAGTGAGATCATTTTGGTAATGTAAGCGACTGGAAAGTAAAGATTTCCATCGAGTGGTCCAGATGTCATGTGGATTTCAAGTTATGGACACTTTTTCTGATGGCGTTAGTTGTGTTGACTTACACTTATCTGAAATTTTATGGTAAAAGAAGGTGACACTAGCAGTTGTGAGTGAAGTTGGTGTAGCTGAATCATTCTCATTGGGGTTGGATGGAATGAGGACACTCATGGTGATTTAGAAACGCGAACTGAGAACCCACTGAAAGGACATAGGAATGCCTATAAATTTTGGTTATTAATATGAGTAGAGAGCATGTGAATTTACACACCAGAAAGAAGAGTTGGATACACTGATGAAATCGGTCGATTAGTCTTATGCAATGCAAGCGCATTGAGTGATGAATAATGCTGAGAAATGGTTGTCGTTAAAACTGTAATTGCATGGTTTATTAAATTAGGATATTCAGAAGATTAATAAAGTATCATTTAGAATTAGGAGTTTGAAATGAATGAAAATGGATTGTGTAACAATTCTATCAGACATTTCAAACTAGTTAACAGAGGTAGACAAAAGGATGCAATCAGAAATCCATTCAGCGACTTGACCTATTACCACTTTGAAACAATTCCCGATCGATTCAGAAATGGCGCTGAAGAATTGAGCCATTGACTGGTCTAATTTATCATTTGGACAATCACATCACAATATGTTGTCAAGTGAGTATACACAATATTCCACTGATACGGTCTGTGTATACAACACTAGAGAAGCGACTTTGGAAACAGTGAAACATTATCTTTGACATTTTGACGAATATTAGATTGAGTGGACCCTGAAAGAGGTATTGATGCAGTGGAGAATGTTGCATGAATTACTCTCGATAATCTGCCACGAGAAATTTCAGTTGTTGTTTCAATATGTTTCTATTGGTGAATGACAGTGGGTAACCATTTCGAATCAGAGTATTGCAGATCAAGCTGAGTTCTTCGTTGAATTCGTCTTCCTTGAATATTCTACAGATTTTTGTGAGAGGAGATTCGTCAGGGTCTCGTTTTCTATTCAGTGTGTCAAAGTTATTGAAGCGGGTTGGATGGCTGTTCTACTTTGATTTGTGATGAATTCACCCATGCATTGATGCGTCAGATTTTCAGAGAGCAGAACATAAGAATTGGAGTGGGCTCCTTGGGACTCAAAACTTCTAATGTAAAATCACTTGATCAACGAGTGTAAATGTCTACTTCGAGGTTATTGCTCTATCAATATTCTCATCGATAATGGTGAAGTGACTTTGATCAGACTAAGTGTTCCGGATTCTAGGTGTACCTTGATTAATTTAGCTTGCAGTAAATCAAGCGGAGACGCCATAGATACTCCGGCCTTCTGTCAACAGGAAATGAGAATAGAGTGTGCATTTTAGCACTAGATACAGAACACACCAAGTAGATTTTGATGTAGTTGTGTTCTCTGAGCCGGATGGTTTATTAGCAAAGCTCTCATTGGCCTGGTAGACAATATCTACGCGCATACTTCAATCTGAAGTGAGCTTTTAGATTTCTACACGATTTTATCAGTCGCCTCTACTGGTATACTTGAATGTGTTTGTTTGTTTGCGTTTTCCCAGTTTCTAGATTAATTGTGGTATTGTTTCATTGACCTGAACTGTGACTCTCTGTGTGTGAATTTTCCTCCTTATCGATTAGTAATTAGTGTCTGTGTCAATGGGTCTATTGATGGACGATTCACTGGATTGTCAGGCTTCCAATACTTCTCTGTCATTCTCAGTTTTTATTCCGTCTAATATGTGAACGTTGGTTGATCACTTCAAAGTGAAGTATGTGGCGTAGATGTCTATTAGGCCGATGAGAGCTTTGAAAATGAAACATCAAGCTCAGATAACACAACTAAATCAAAATCATCCACGCGAGCTACAAACTTACGCTCATTAGGTATTCCAACACGAAATTTATCTGGATCAATAAATCCACATATATATATAACACGTCTTTTCTGTCAGAAGAAAGTTGCAGAACACAGAGATGATAAATAATTGAGGCATTACACAACTAATTACATTTATTTATCTTGTTTACTGAATTCACAAATTTGGAGGTGGCCTCCATCACTGTCATCCAGACAGGATCCAAAATTACTGCCAGTCACTGAGAAACAGAATAGTAGTGTGGTCTTTATATACTTGAAAACAGGAAGAATAAGTAGTCCTTATTTGTTAATTCTAACCAAACCACCAAGATGTAAAATCTTCGTTTCATGAGGATAAATTCTCTCAAAATTCGAAATACTGATCACTGGAGAATTTTCATTTTTGAGAGGACCCTTCCTAACAGGTTTAGTGTTAGTACAGCACTGTTTTCCTCTCCATTAGGATTCGTGAATTCGATGTGATGGACGACAATTATCGACATCCTTTGTACATACTCTGATTTGCTTACCAATATGACTTCACTTCCCTTCTCTGCAAGTGCAGCGATCGAATTCCTATTGTTGGTCACTTCTTACATCGACTGTAGTTGACTGCTGTCTGAAATTTGAAAATTCGAAGGAGAAATACCACCGAATTCTACCTAAGTTGTAGAACTCCGTCTGTTTGTTCAACTAATGAAATTCTTGAATTCTACTCTAGTATGAGTTGAAACTGCCTCAATGTTTGATGACACAACTTGGTGTCAGACGATAAAACCTGTAGTTATTTTACTGTGTGTGATACGTTGTAGAAGTAAGAAACAAAGTCCTCTGGCTTCAGTGAGAGTTTCGCTAGGATATCTACTATTTCAACAGCACACAAATATACCTGATTAGGTTTCCGTGTGCAACTTTCACTGATGGCAGTGGTGTAAAATTCAAATTCCTTTGATTTTTGGACACATAAATCGTCTACTGAGTCGTGTTTTGTAGCGAGGTGCCGTTGTTAAGTGAACATCCGGTGACACAACTTGGTGTCAGGCGATAAAACTGTGTGTGATACGTTGTAGAACTAGAAAACAAAGTCCTGTGGCTTCACTTGGAATTTCGTTGGTGCACATCCTGGTTCAACAGCACACAAATATACCTGAAATATTTCTGTACGCATCTTACACCGATGGTATTGGTGTGAACTTCAAATGTCTTTGATTTTGGTAGAGATAAATCGTCGTGTTTTGTAGTGAGGTAAAGTTGTGAGGGGAAAACGCGTATACGAGAGTCGTCAGTTAGGTTTACAAGATAAAGTTTCCCTGGTGTAAATCAATGTGGCATCTACGAAGAGCTTTCATGAAATATTTCAGTTTAGATAAAGTGTTTGAATGGCGCATTTCACTTAGAAAATACTTGTAAAATGACCACTTTTCAGAATATTTCAAACGATTATTGATGTTTGAGTGATAGAATAGGTTCCATATCTACATAAGTGCTGATCTTGTAATACACTTGAGAAAGAAGCATACATAGGTGGGAATTTCATGGGAGTAACAGTGTGTACAAGTATTCGCTTAGAGAGAATGAAAAGCGCTCTGGATGCAAAACTTCATTTCACGAAACAAACTGAACTCGGGCGAGGCGAATGTTGTGCGGATCGAATCTCAACTCTACGCACCATCATCGAACAAAGCAAAGAATGACAGTGAAATCTCTGCCTGAATTTCATCGACTTTCTACAGGTCCTCGATAGCGTTGACCACGAAGTAATTTGGAAACTGCTTCAGCCCTACGAAGTGTTCAAATATTTATAAAGCTCATTCAACAGCTGTGTGGCAGCACTACATGTCTAAATATCCACAAGAGAAAACCTAGTGAGTAGTTTGCGGTGAATACATGAATATAGCATTTTGGCTTACCACTACCAACTTTGATATTGCCAATCGTGGTGCACTGGATTATTCAGCAGACTGTGAGTTAGGAGCGAGAAGACGAGAACACGTTTGTGCAAGTAGAAGACTCCAGAAGATCTTGATTCAGGAATGATTTGTGATTATTGTCACACGAACTCGCGAGACTTGCAGGCGATAAGCAACAGACTTGCTGAAGAAGCAGAGAAGAGAGGACTACCAGTTAACATGGGGAAGACAGTGATGAAGATGACTAACCAACAACAACAACCGCCACTGCTCACTGTCAACAGGACAAATTTGAAAGACATCTCATCACTTCCTTTATCTATTTGCAATGCATAGTTTCAACTAGGGATGACAGCGTAAATGAAGCTGTCGAAGCTAGTCAGCCAGCCAGCGAGTATCGGAAAGGCGAATTACACCTTCATCAATATGAAATCAGTTTGAAACTCTTCTGTACTAAGCATCAAGAAGAAGATTCGGATTTTCAAAACAATTGTCAACAGTGGTCCTACATATGGGTCAGAAATTTCCACCGAGCGTCACCGTCATCATTTCCAACAGACTACCGCAGACGTTCACCAACTAGTGCCTTCGATCCAAGTGGAGATTCGAGTGACCAGAAATAATTAGAAACTAGGAGATGTGTGTACAAACCAACCGAGAGCGTTTTCCTGAGCGAATAGATATTCCGAAAAACATGGAGATGAGTGAGAAGCAAACTGAGGTGAGTGTCGAGTGACATCAAGAGCCAGGCCATCGGTGGAGTGGCATCCGAAAGGGAAACAACGAGTGTGGTGTAGGTGTGGTGGTGAAATGGAAGATATCTAGTTAGTCGGAGATGTGAGGTGAGAGGCATCTGTAGATCCACTTAAAGAGCATGGCGGAAAATACGACGACAAAGTGGAGATGTGGTGCTGACACTGCAAGTTTCACTCAGAACCTAAGAGAACAATAATAATAACAACAACAGTGTTTAAATAAGTCACTTTATCACTTTTCCGGGAAGCATTGGTGGTTTAGTAATTGAATGTGAATATCCATGTCGTAGGTTTTGTAAGGAGAGATTTGGATTGATTTCAGTGCTGATCTCATCAGAAATACTGGTGGGTGTAGTTAGATGTGTTCTTCGTACTACCAACATGAATTTCATGTTACTGATCTTTCGGTTATCCAGTTTATAGATAGAAAAATCTAGATTTATTGATTTGTTTTCAGCAGTATCATTCAAAATGCCTAACACGGTGGAGAAGCAGGAGTTATATGCATGAAATAAATTTATTCTTATGTGGTTGCAGGATATCCACGGTCTTCAGACTGCCCACCATATTATTATTATTGTTTCCTTGGGTTCCTAGTTGAACATAGGGCTTCAACTTCACGTCTCCACTTGCTTCTGTCTTCTGCTCTACTTTCCACCTGCATCTATGTTAATCCACACTGTATCAACTCCTCTTCACACGATCTTCTTAGTGTCACCCTTGAACGTCCCACTCGCCGCTTATCTTTCGGGTTGCATTCGAGGGCCTGACGCGCGATGTCACCCAGCGGTCTCTTCAGCGAGTGTCCAATCCATCTCCACTTTCTTGGTGATTCTTTCCAGCCATCTGATCTTCAGTATAGAGCCAGCGAAGACAGTTTTTGATAAAGGTCTGCAACCTGTTGCAAATATTCTTCGTGATTCGCCAAGTTTCTGATCCGTATAGAAGAACTGACTTGACGTTTGTATTGAAAACCCAAATTTCGCTGCTGATGTTGAGTGACCAAGATTTCCAGATTGGTTTCACGTTGATGTTGCTGCTGTTGTTATTTTTAGTTGATTATTTTCAAAACCTTCGTCTTTTCTATGTCCACCCGGAGTTCTGTCTTTGCTGCTTCTTCTACCAGTTTGTCGGTTTTCGCTTGTAAGTCCTCGATTTTGTGTGACATCAAACATAAATCATCCACGAAATCCAGGTGTCCTAGTTTATTCACGTTGTTCCAAGTTATCACTGTCTTCTCGTTTCCCACTGTCTGACTCCTAATCCAGGCCACCACAATTAGGAATATCATTGGTGATAATAAGCACCCTTGTCTCACTCCTGTTTTTACTCCAAATGCCTAGCTGAGATTTCTGTTGTGGATTACTTGACATGTGCCGTTGTCGTACAGCTGTTGAATAACGTTGATGAATGATTGGAGTACGCCATAGTACTCGAGTAGTATCAATATTACTTCGCGGTCAACGCTGTCGAAGGCCATCTCAAAGTCTATAAAGTTGAGGTAGAGGTTTGATTGCCATTCCATGCTTTGTTCGATGATGATTCGTAGAGTGGCAAATTGGTCAGAACATGATTTGCCTTTCCTGAATCCAGGTTGTTACGGTCGAACTTCTACATCCAGTGCGTCCTTTAATCTCTCTAGGATGATGCGACTCATAATTTTACTGGGCCACCGTATATCCTAGTAAACAGAATTCTGAATGTTTCATCACGAGACTTGCGGTGATATATTCATCACAAAATTCGGTTTTCCATTGCAGTTACAGTCAGAGATGTTATCCAGAAGAACAAAGAAAGCCGCACATCCCCATAAATGAATCACTTCAGTAGATCATTTCCTCTGTACTTCGCTGTAATTTTAATACACGTAGGACAGTAATAACCATTTCACATTTGGAGAACATAAGCAAATAATTAGATGCTTATTGATGGGATTAGCGCCTTCATTGATTTCACTGAGTTCAGCATTGTATACGAATATGCGTCAATAACAATCCCCATGAAGTCACATACTTTCATCTAGTTTTCACTGCTCATTACACTGATTCACTCACTTGACAAATATAAAATCAGGTTTAATAATCAATGTGACAAAACATCACAGTTTGACAAGAATCAGTCACATCATGTTGGTGTTTCCCTCTTGTCAAATGCATCAAGTGTGTTTCAATATTCAGCAGAAATGTATTTCTGTATTTCATGCATTTCTCCTCTCTTGCAGAATGTCGAACATTGTACTGCATATATTATTGCTCGGTCTACTTGTGTTTGGTCACGTGAGAAGTGGTGGTGAGTGAAGAGAACTAGTGTAATTTGAATTCATTAATGATGTGATATACTTGTTAGTATGCTTAGTATTTCATGAATGATGAGCAATTTGATGAGGAATGTACACCTTTGACGACGAATTTAACAGAATGTGCCTCCTCCGGTGTAGATGACCACCGAGTACTACTCCTTTAACGGTATTGAGATTCTGATAAGTGATGAAGTGTAGTTGGTTGTTATTTATTTTATGTGTTTTCGCGTTGCTCACATTCTGAATAGAACGTGTGTCCTTAAGCTGTATTGTTTCAGTAGTGTTAATGCTGTTATTTGACATGAGATAGGGCCCACTCCGAAGTGATCTAACTTCCTTTCTTATCTATAAGTTCAATATTGAGTCACTCAGATATGGAATGCTGATTTCTCATGCAGTTGACTAGTAGGCTTAGAATGAACTAAGGACGGACACACACCGATGTTATACAGTGATCTATATGTGGACATTGATTGTGCACTAGATGATAACCAATGTCATGCATCTACTCATTAGTGTCAATGCTGAATAAATTCTCTCAGTGAAGTTTGCTACGTATACTTCCATTCCGACTCAGCTGCAGATACGTCTTTCTGATGTTTTCTAGTTGAAACAAAACCTTGATTGACAGCTCAGGAAATTTTTGAATCAGTCGGATGACATCAAATACATCATACATTCATCATGAAGGGAAAAGAAATGCTCTTGCGTACAGAATAATAACGAAGAGATACTCTCAGTTTGGTGAGAGTGATTAGCTGTACAGCTGTTTCGGTTGCTGTGTATTCATTCTCAAATAAGATTGTTTCCAAGGAGATTGTTTGTTCAGTTATGTTCCTGTATTGGTCACTTCAGTTGACGTTTGTGTTAGAAAAAGATGACCGGAGACTGAATGCGATTGATAGGAATGCCTGACGAATATGTTTCTAAGAAGGCACACGAAATATGGCGAGTATTATGGCGAGATAAGATTTCATTATTACTGCTGACCTCAGGTTTTTGTTGCATCCGCTAATATATAATAATCGTGTTGAAAATTCTACACCACTGTATTATGCATTCAATTCGATACTGTAGGAGGTGATTAGATACCCCTTATCAGACGAGAATAGAGCCAGCATTCCCAGAGGATGTGTTCTTTCAGAACAACCATACCGCGTGTAAGAAGGATCCAAGATCTTTTCTGACAACATTCATTGATAGGTCAAACATTCTTGAAGTCACCGCATTCAAACCCGCTAGGGTTTGACACTTTAGTTGAGTGATTGAGACTCAATTGCTGGAAATATTCAAGTCTCGGTATTAGAGTTATCCAGTGAGATACGCTTCTCCTTTGCTTCGCTTCTTTGACTGATACCATTGATTAACGAAATCTCACTGTTTATTTGGTTGAGAAAATACTCCTTATCAGACGAGAATAGAGCCAGCCATTCTAAAGGATTCAGTGGTAGCGCGAACATTCTCGATATCACCGCATCGAAACGCACTATGTTCTTTCAAATTTCTGTCACTCCGATCTCCCTTCTTTCATTAGACTGATGAAGTTAAACCCACATATTGAGGCGACACGTAATTGGAGATCTATGAACTGAAGCTTGGCTCTTAGTGTTTAGGAGTAACTAGGTGTGGTCCGTGGTTTTCACACTGTTGTCGAATGTTATACAAAGACAGGAGAAAGGCACATGGTGTGTATGTTTTCACGTTCCTCCTGGTTGAATCTGTTCGTGTCTCCTTATTCGGACATGGCTATTCACCTCATTCCTCTTAGCGCTCTCATGATTCCCTTCAATTCCTCTTCCACTTCACTGATTCTTCTTTAAACAACGGCGACCATCTCATAAACAAAAGTTATATCATTTGAGTAAGGCATTAAGAAGAGAAATTTCGCGAGATGATATCATTTCCTAGTTTCTTTACAACCGCTTTACAACTAACATGGTTAACAATAATAAAACAAAGTTCATGACAATTACTCAGTTAAATAAAATCAAAGTACATACTAATGACCAGTCATAATTTAGATAGGTCAAGTAGTCCAGGGTAGGCGAAAATTGAAGTCTATTGATTTTTGTACGCACAGTTTAGGCTGTATGTGATTAATCCAAAGTGCTTCCATCACCTTCAATAACCTTGAATTAGATTTATGTGAAATAATTGTAAAACAGTCATTAATATTTATTTTGTGACCTGACATTAATAAGTGTTTTGCAATGGATGATGCTGGATTTCTATTCAGATTACTGGCATTGGGATTTACTATATGATTTAGCAACCATTTTGGAACATGTTCTTTTCGACGACATTGGAACATTCTGTTGGTTCTACCTGTATAGGTGTCACCGCAGCTGCAGCTGAACTTGTAGATACAGTTTGAAGTAGAGTCCACAGAATTTCGCGTACAAAAATCAATAGACTTCAATCTCCGCCTACCCTGGACTACTTGACCTATCTAAATTATGACTGGTCATTATTATGTACTTTGATTTTATTTAACTGAGTAATTGTCATGAACTTTATTTTATTATTGTTAACCATGTTAGTTGTAAAGCGGTTGTAAAGAAACTAGGAAATGATATCATCTCGCGAAATTTTTCTTCTTAATGCCTTATTCAAATTTATCAAAGGGACTAATTGTTTCACTTTTCTCAAAAGTTATATCAGTCAGCTGTGAATAACAATGTCATCACATTTCACATTTTACTTCATTGTAAAGAGACGTATGCACAGACATGAAAGGAGAGGGTGGGGTGGGGAAATCATTGAGTATAGAGAATATTTTTGATGCCGATTTGTCACCTAAATTCGGTACATATCGCCAGCTACACGTGTCTGCGCGTAAGACTGCAACTTCAAAATGTCCATCATGGTCTTCAAGTCATGCTAAATATCACGCACACACACACTTTCACTAACTCTGATTTAACACAATGTATTTAGCATACGTTGAAAATCAAACGACATTAAAGGATGAATCACCAATCTTGTCATTCTCTGCGGTCATTCAGGCTGCAAATCTACAAAATCGAAGGTATTTTCTATTGAGTTTGGAACTCTGGATTCAGAGTCTTTTTCTGTTGAGAATAGGATAACAATACTGGCTGTGCCAACAGACTTTATTGTTTCCTTAGTATATTGACCAACACTATTGCTGCACACTAAATACGGAGAAGGCAGACTATTCTAGCAGTATTCACACGTGCACATTCTATGAAAACAGGAGCAGACACTTGACAAAAACGCAGACTGAATCATCACCGTAGAATGAATTAAACGCAGCACAGCACAAATTGCAATCGTAATGGATTTTGACTACTGTTTAATCGTATTCATCTATCTGCACTCAACAGGCAGTAATCATTTTCTCAAACGATTCATTATTGTCCACTGTTTAACAGGAATTAGACAAAGGCTGAAAATAGTGGTGGAGAATTTTCAAGTGTTACTTTCATCCACGCCCACTTCATATTTCATCTAAAAATGATTGTCAAATTATTTCTACAGTTAATATACACTCCAGCATTATTTTTGAATTGGAATGAGCAGGTGTTACGTTTTCAGGTTTTCTTTCTGAGAGTGAAAAAGTCGTTGGACAATATTTTGATCAAACTCCTATGTATTCTGTGGTCATAAATTCCCTGTAATTGTCTTAATTTCCTAGGAAATGACGAGGAAATTGTCGATCGAGTAAATGTTGAAGAGAATCCATCGGAGCCAGCTGATAGACGCAGTAAAGTACTTTCGTGGGGAAAACCACCTTCAATCCCAATGCTTTATTATGGACTCGGAGGCCATTATTATCAATAGTGAAGGTTCACAAAGTAATTCACGATCGAAATGCAAATGTTATCTGATAAATTAAGTCAACAAAGTAACATTAATGATATTGATTGGTGAAGGGTGACTCATTTGTGCATTGACTTAATCTGAATAAAAAGCATCTTATTACTCAAACAACAATTAAATGCCTTCTAAACAACAATGTTGTCTTCGAAGAAGTTGTTTCATTTCAGATTTCAGGTAAATGCAACCTTATTTCACACGATGAACACATCGCGTGTCCTTATCCGGTGTTGGAACACTGAACACACTGTTTGAAACAACACATGAATATCATGTCGGTCACTGAAGAATTCTACTAGACACCTTCAGAAATCGTCGGAGCTCAGAACATATACCCCGTCACGCGATATATTGATTCACAATTGAGAAATAAATCTCCTCGCAATTTCTATCTTTGAATAGTGAATCGGAATATCTGTATGTGGCATGTCGTTTATTTGTGACAGTATTGGATGGAAATGAACTTTGTTGAGAATGGATATCTAATAGTGATGGGATGTTTGACTTTCTCCTATGCTTGAGTAGAGGTTTACTAAGGAAGGCTGGGTACAGTGGCTAACTGTTAGTAATTGTCTGTAAAATATATGCTTATGAATTTGTTCTCACCTGCGAATATCGAGACTGAATAAGGATAGAAATTAAGAAAACATTATGTGATAACAAGGAAAACTCAAAGAGAGAACCGAAAGTCCAGGGAGAGATAATGGCGAGCAGTAGTGGAGAACAATCAGAATACATGAATTAACGAACTGTAAGAGATGCAGTTGAGTTATGCCAGCAGATAGTCTCAACTTCTTAATGTAATTAGTGAAACGAAAAATGTGCTTGGGAATCGACAGGATATGAGACAACCAACAGACATTCGAAGAGAACCTGACGACGAGATAAGAGATAATCGATTTACTTCCTATCACAGTGCCGTCAATATTACAGGAATCAGGGAGGGACTGAATCAGTCCACGCAAGTCTTGCTTGCATCTGAAACTTAGATGGATTCAGTTAAAGGCCATTAAGCTGAGACCATTTGTTAACTTCCGAAAATTTCCGTAAGCCACGAAGTGGAGCACTTCTCATTCAAAACAGTATGTCGTTTTCTGCCTGAAAAATTAGAAGACAGCCACCTTGTGACCAAAGTCTCTGTATATGCTCAAATCAGCATCCTTACTGGAAGTGCTTCAAGAATATAATCGAAAGCAGCAGTGTGGTCTAATCAGGAGACTCAAACAAACTTTGCACAGAGTTGGTTGACATGTTCACTTCACTGCTGAAAGTAGCAACTATGAGTGATTTCAAATTGATCACATTTCAGTGTGTGAATGCTTCCTCACTAGGAAGATGTTTGCATAACTGAGTTTATCAATAAGAATGCAGAACATGTCGTGTTGTAAATGAATTCCACCTACAGCATACACCATGACAACTGTGAGGGAGATTGTGGGGGAAGGAACAAAAATGCGTGAAATCGATAAAATAGTGGATTCCGCTAGTATAATAAGGAAAGTCAAGACAAGATGAAAATAGGCTTCCTGTGCGTATTCGCGATTCCTGCTGTCGTTGAGAGCCAGCTGCACTACACATTGTTCTTAACACAACCTCAACTAGCGAAGGGAGACTATAACACTTACGTCTGCTGAAAAATAGTTTTGTTGACGATGATTTGAAGAGGGACTCCATTCGTAGATAATCAAACCACAACGGAGCTGTAATGCTCTTGTCGCTTAAAGTTATACTGATCACGGTGTTTTTCAGTGAGCAGCGATTAACAAATTGATCGTTGACGGCTCAATTATGGTGACGCACTTGTTTGATCCTCTACACACCACTTGTACCATTTCGCCTTGCGTTGTCGATAAAATGGCAAAGAGACTCTCATGAAGTTGCATATCCTGAGTTCGCTGTGTGATTGAGAATCTGAGAAAAGCATGAAAGACTAGAATTGCATTATGAAACATTTTCATCAGTTTGATTTCATTAATTCTCATTAGCCGCGCACCACTGAAAATGACACTGGCGTGTGAAAGAATGAAAATAACATTCAAATGTAGAAGCAGTTTCAGCAGATTATTTTTTAATTAGACAATCCTTAATTGAGAATAGTGCGACTCAGTCAACACAGTGAAAACCGAAATGACTCCCCTAAACTCAATGAGACACTAATGACATTCTCACGCCTTCAGTATGCATAAGCCAAGTTGAGAATATTTAACTAGAACTGCTTCTTTCAATTTTTCATGTGATTCATTTCGATTCTACTGAGCGCCTTATAGCCTTGACATGATTTCGAATAATATGACTGAAACAATATTAGAATGGAAATATCGTAGTCAGACTAATCAAATAGACGATTACTCAGATGGATTTTGTGTTCTTTCAACAAACAGATGCAATGAAGGCTTTCATAAATGTTGTAAGAAGGACACATTATTGTCTCAGAGAACAATGATGTTTATAGTAATTTCTTCTCAGACGTGACTCAGATATATGTGTCAGCAGTAAATGAACACTATACTTATCTGCCAAGGGCATAAGGCTAGCAACTCGATCCCGTAAGATAAACACCATTGCTGCCAAAACTCATTATGGCTGTAGCTTGAAGCCCAATGTTCCATTGTGAACGTACAGGAATTAAAAAAGACAAAGTAGGGACGATGAAATGGATGTTAGATATCCAAACAGTCATACATTTAACAAAGTGATCAGGGAACACTTCTGCACGTGGTGGCTAAATGTTAACAAAAGAACGTCGATTAGGCCTAAACACTAGAACTGATGAATATCCTGGAGGTTTCTGATTCGCCTAGTTAGCTCAAACATTTATCATCATCCCACTTTCATTTTCACCAAATTTTTGTCATAACCTCCATGAGACGATATGTGTAATGCACACCATTTAGGTGGCATTATGATCAGTAAAAATGAGAGTGTTTGATACGGGGGAAAATCAGTTGACGACATTGTGGAATCATAGTCCTTGAAATAACCTATTAGTGTGCTACTCGTGCAGAGTTATCACATTTCGCATAAAACAGTGTTAGCTGACTAGGATTAGGCTACAAAAGAATGACAGCAGAGGTCCAAATCAAAGCACTGCTCAAACCTTGAAGTCTTCAACTGATGATCTGAGATACATAGGAAGATCTAATCAACCTGGTTCCGGACCACGAGTAGAAAAGCCAATGCATCTATATTGATTGCAAAATAACTGAAAATTGATCTCACATCCGCTGATGCATTCACTAACTCCTTGTCACCTGACACCTTCATTGGTCCTTCTCTGATCATTTTTCATGTGATCAATCCGTCACCTGCATATTTCATCTAAATTAAATTCCTCTGAAATTCAAATATGGTTCATCTAAATATACATGAGGTTTCGCGAATTGTAAAACATGAACTGCAACTGAACGTGTACTCAGACATCTACAAAGACAATTTAGTTCAGTTCGGTCGTCGTCCCAGTGGTTATTTCTCACCTACTCACTGCACTTTCTCTCCATGGAGAATAAAACAAGAGGGCTGAGGCGAAAACAACATTTGTCCCACTTTAATATGTCCAAATAATAGTCCACTCATAATCCCATGGTTTTTGAAATACTAAGCAATTCGCTTTATTCCGTCAACCACCAGCAGAGTATTTCACGTTTCTAAATACATTACAAATACAGTACTCATGACTTATAAAGCCCAATATGACTACAAACTGTAACAAGATTATTTTTCAATGCACTAATATTATTAATCCAATAATCACTAGAAAATACGTGAGGAGGAATAAAATTCGCATTGGGATTATGGGTGTAGCCCTCGACATATTTGTAAGTGTTCAGTCAGTGTTTTTCCAATTCACGTTAATGCTTGTTCCACTATGTTTTGGTGTTCTGTCTAGTAATGAGTGCAGTGATTATTCAATTCGAGTAGAACAGGTGTCTTACGAGTTCATTTCTGCTGGAATTTGAGACAAAACAGGCACACTGGAAATGAGTTGAAGCAATAAATCTGCAGATTACTGTCATATTCTATCAATATTTCTACCTGACATGATATCCTCAATGTCACCGTACGATCCTTATTTGTCTCCTGTTATCCAGATCACTCTCGGACGATAGTCAGGAGATATCACTCAAAAGTCCTCTCAGCGCTCATCAAATCCTACTCCATTTTCTTCAGTTTATTTATCAGACGCAAACGTAGTCGTGAAATTTCATGTCCTCATGCTTGTTTGCTTCTTCATTTTAAGAGAGGCAGCACATCGGACTGCTGGTTCCCAAATTATTCTCATCAGCTCCTGTCAACTTCCCTCGAATTGAGGAGCCTTTATGATTCTATTAAATAACAATTTTAACTGTTGTAGGAATACGAAATTTCCTCTGTGGAGATGGATTGAACACTCGCTGAGGAGGCCGTTGTGTAACATCGCGCGTCAGGCTAGTGCTCGAGTGGAACCCGAAAGTGAAGTGGCGAGTGTGACGTCCAAGGGTGACATGGGGGAAATCGTGTGAAGAGGAGTTGAAACAGTATGGATTAACATGGATGCAGGCGGAAAGTAGAGCGCAAGACAGAAGCAAGTGGAGACGTGTAGTTGGAGCCCTATGTTCCACTAGGAACCCAAGGGAACAATAATAATAATAAGTGTAATGAAAATGTCCCATCCATCCCCATTGATCTTTTCACAATTATTTCAGTGTTTTCTCGATTGTTCAGTGTCACCGTTGAGAAAACTGAACAAACTGGAAACAACTGAGTAAACAGAGTGTTGCCTGAAATCACTTGACTGAATAACCTAACAACACAACTTTGAAAGTGAGGCAATCGGTGTTCAACTTCGAAGTGATGATTTGTTGAACTATTACATCAATATATAACTAGTAAACAATCAGTGCCATGTGTATACTCGCCATTGTTGAGGCTGCGTGCATACTGTCAGTTTGGCATGTGGTGATGTGGTTACTAAGGTGGGTGACTGAATACTACACTGCGATTGGAACTGATATCTGATGGTTGGGCGAATTCGTGAATTCAGTTTTGTGCTTAATGGTAGTCATCAAATCGCAGCTTCCAACCTAATCTCCATGTAACCAATATCTTCATGGAGGTTCCAACTTGCCTCACCCAATTCTTTAGTCACAGATACAAAATCAATTTAGATTTCACTGACAGTATTCAGTCAGTACTACCATGGTTACAAGCCAGTGACTAACAACATTTTACGTGTTTCGTATATTTTCCAATTGATTACTGTTGATTAAACGATTGATTTCGTTTCCACTGCATTGTATTCCTAGTGAGACATACAGCATTTTGCTTGGCATTTGAAGATTCACTAGCTGTGTTGATTCTCTCTTCATGTCTAATAATGGTGTAGAAGAGGGTTACCTGTTTTTCGACAGAGAATTGAACGTGGACCACATGCGTGGTTGGCCAGCATTCTACTATGTGAACTAAAGAAGCACACTAACCTACTAATTAGGCGAGTACTGTTTAGTTCTAGTGACATTTATTGCAGTTCAGTTGGTGGAAGCGTGTGATTACTCACAGCGAAGCAATTGAGCGCCTTCCAGC
>OX235273.1:111697223-111890468 GCA_944472155.2 Trichobilharzia szidati | reverse complement strand
TGCACTACTGACAATTTATTTTTTCCATCTAAATATTTTCGCTTACAAATAGCATAAAATGAAGTAATTTCTCCATCGAAGGTTTGGGGTAGTGTTTGAGAAGTCTTGGTACTTCATTGATGACAGATGACTTATTTATCAGCAAAGTGCGTCGGTGGAATAGTGGTTAGGTCGCTCGCCGACCATGCACACGGTCCGGGGTTCAATCCTCAGCCGACGCACTCCTTTTCCTCGCTAAGCCAGAAATAATGCTGGTGAAGAGGAAAGGTTAAGCATGAGGCTGGCAACTCCATCCTGTACAATAAGCACTGCTACAGAAACTTCAAGCCGCTAGCTTGAAGCCCTATGTTCCACTGGTGAACGTGTAGGAAATAAAAAAATTTACTAACTAACCAGCATTATCCATGTAAGGTAGATTGTCTGATAATGTACGAGGAAGCAATTACAAATGAATTGAAATTGATCAGATTAATTATGGTATCAGTGGTTTTTCGATATTATTATACCATTTCATTGCATACATCATATGCAAAGTCTTCTGAGAGTTTACACATGTGGACTTGTATATATAGGGTGGGGTAAACTCGCTTTACATGTGACAGCGATTTAACAATGAATTCAGCTTCAAAACCTCCCCAAACACAGATGGGTGTATACTGAAACATTTCCTGAAACCGTGAGAATGATGCCTCGTTTTGTGTCGAGCAATAACGCGTTCCTATGCTTATTGTGTATATACTGACTGAATTTCGGCAATCCTTTCTAGCTGAATATTTCAATAACGGGATATATCAGGTATATCAAATTTCAAATCTTTGAGTGTGTATTCCGCAAGTGTTACGGACCATCTCTCGAAGATCAGTTACTGTCCAGATAAGAGGCGGCATTTCGCAACAGACTAGACAACGAAAGGAATTCTATCTAAGATATGTGGATGATACCTTCATTTTCTGTGAAAACACATCAGCTACAGGGAGAAAATGCTTGATACCTATATGTATCTGACCTAGAGATTACAGAAATTGAATGTCTCAGTAGATAATTCAAATACAATGCATAGGTCGAATTCTAGGCTAACAAATTCATATCTAATGAAACAGAATCTAGAGAAAATTCATTTAAAAACGATGAAAGAATGAAATGTTTCGACCTTGCCAGTTTGTACACTCATATTCACATTATCGCCGCTCTCGAGTCAGTTAAAACTGAACTGAATATTGATGGCGAACCCAAAAGTAGGATTGAGTTCCCGGTCAATGAAACAGTATTAGTCATTCAGTTATCTCCAATCTCCAGTGTACTGGAATTTCAAAATAAACTATATAAACACGCGAATAGGTTGGGAGTGGGATCATCAAAATCCTCAAGAGTGCAGACATATTTATGGATAGTTTGAAACATAAGGCTCTTAAAATCTGAAATCGTGCTCCTTGGTTATTGTGGAATTATGTGGATGACACATTCACTGTTTTGAGATCTGAATATACCCTGCAGTAGTCGATGGAATGCAATTCGCTTCTGAGCTGGAAAACGAACAGGGTGAGTTGGCCATGTTTGACTGTAGAATGAAACAAAAACAAGGTGGTGGGTGGTTAGATATCACCATCTATATGGCATTGGCACAGTCCAATTAGTAAACTGACCCTGATTCATCCCTTCCAGAATTGCTAAAGATAGGTTTAGTTAAATGTCTGTGTAATGATATCAAGTGCCTAACTACAAAGATAGATGATTTAAACGATGAAATCAAACGAATAAATAAAAGAATTACTAGTGAAAAACTATCCACCAGAATTTGTTTAAAAATAAATGAAGAACCATAGAAAAACTGAGGTCAACAATAGAAGTGATGCAAATGATACATAATTCAAATCCTTCGTAGTACTGGCGTATAAAGAAGGAATGTTTCAGGCCTTACGCAGGATTCCAGATGAGGTTGAAATTAGGATGACACTTGAACTAACCAACTCTCTAAGCGATAAACTTTGTTGTCTTGAAGACCCAGCTAAGGAGAATAATTTTCTGAATGTAATGTAATGGCGGTGAGGTCAATTACACCGTTCAGACTAGTAAATCAGGGTCAACTAATTATTGGAACACATAAATTTATCTCGAACTAAATCAACTGACCCTGCTAAGTTATATAACCTAGAGAAAAGCTCAGCCATTGCACTGGATTCACTTGCATGTAATTACAAATATGTGGAGTGAGACAGGGCCACAATTTTAATAAGTGATTTAGTTAGGTGAGGTTAAAAACTGAAGCTTTGTTTAACAGTTCGGCACCCCACACATGCAATCAGAAAAAAGCAGCGCTCATTCCGGATTTAGAGAAAACGGCAACTAAATACACGGGGATTTGTAAAGACAGGAAAGATAGAAAATAGTTAAACATATTGTCAAGCCACGTGAAGAAAACTGATATGATAATGAGTGGCAAACACTTATTCTCGTAACGCCATACAGTTGTTGATACTGCATTGCTTTGTGATGTGTAAAAATAAACTTACTTAATATGTATTTGCGTTCTACACAGTGCTCAAGTTCTACGCTTACATTATTTGAGTATGAGACTGGAAATCTAAATACTCTTGTTAAATCGCTTCCTTGTGTCATATCAGGAAATCATGTTTCGCAATGGAATTGAAGTGCGATGTTATAGATTCTTTTATGTAGGTTAAGTATTGGAAGATTAGTAAATGTTCATGGATTACCTCACAGCAAATACATGTCACATAAGTGTATTGTAATTCTACTGTTTATCTGACAATAAAGTCTGACAATAATCGAATACAATATCTACTATTGCTGTCCTTTTGCAGTCTGCACAAACGATGAATATATTCATTTCTCACTGAAATATATTTGTTCCATTGAAATCGTAGCTTCAGTATGTGGCGTATTAAGTCACTGACCCAATCAGTGATGTCTGTTGTATTAATAAGTGGATTATTAAAAATTCCATGTAACCATGCTCACATTCCGGTGCATTTTCGTTCACTCACATTAACGATACAAATAGCACTTGCTGAAGTATACGTGGATGCAAAAGAGGTTCACTTGTAAATACCCCACTGATTAACGATATATTAAAATGAGATTTGTCATGTGAATACTGTGAATCAAGTATGAAGCGTTGTATTTCTCGCACTAACTTCATAAAGAAAGTTCACAATAAGCTGGAATTCACATAATTGATTTACACTACTCCAGCTGCAAGAAGAATTCAAATAGCAGATTAAACCGTCATCTGGATGTTGTAGCACGTATTATTGTTGGAGTGACTCTGTGTGTTCCGTTCCAGACACCAGCGGCGGTCTAGGATCTATGGCTTACGTGAAGATATTTATGCTCCTGCCTTGAAATAGACACCGCTTATGGTGACACAATTCAGTGAGTTTTCCAATTTATTCTGCAAATATTAATAAGATAGATTGTGATTCAGTGTGACTAAGTAGAACCATCGAATACTTGTTGTCATACTTAGAATCGAAAGTTCCTTTTGGAGCTTATTTTCGAAAGCCTGAAAGCGTGGCTAGATAGAGATTTATTGTATTTATGTAAATATAAACTATATTGAGACTTAATTATCTTATACTGTATTCGATGCAATGTAATCAACCATTATTATAATTGCAGTTTTGCCACAACATTGACGGCGAACGTACATATGCAAAACTATCGACACATTGTATGTTTCATTAGACACGCACGACAAAAGTAAGTTGGTTTCATTTGGAAACTGCAAATTAAGCGATGTCACCAACACGCGTGGACGCGAAACGAAAATTTTAAGCACAATCTATCCTCAGTACAAAATCCTAACTGATATTTGCAAATGTACATACAAATGAACTCGTGGCTTCAGGTGAACGTTTGCACATATGCTTTCATCAACACACCGCTTCAAACTCGTGTTCCACTCGAGCTTTGGCCTGTCTTGCGATGTCACGTGAAGGTTTCCTCAGAGTGTGGGCAATCCGCCTACATTTCATTCTGCAGATTTGTTGCACAATCAGTTCCTGCTGAGTTGGTTTGCTCAGTCAAAGAGGTAGCTTTTCTGCCTGTTGATCTCTTCTGGCTGGTCATCCGATATTGAGTTTTGAGCGTATACAGCTGTTGATGAAGGTCTGTAGTTTGTTTGAAGTACTCTTCAAGTCTCTGATCCCTATAATAAGTAGCAGTGACTTCACATTGGACTGGGAAATCCGGATCTTATTTTTCATGTTGAGTGCTGTTCACCTCCACACATACTTGAGAGTAATGAAAGCTTGGTTTGCTTTCCCGATCCTCTTTGATACCCTCGTCAGTTTCATCCGCCTGTCGTTGAAATGATGCATAGCTAGGTAAAGGAGGCTTTTCCTTTCCGACTTCTCCCATTCATACTGATCGTTGTTTGTTGTTCTTGCTGATGGCCAGGAATCTTCATCACTTCTGTTTTCTCTATGTTCACTTAAAGGCCTACCTTTAAGGAAATTAATGGAAAATGCACATTTGAAAGATAATGGAAATTATCTAGTCTAATTTTATGAATGTAATAAACGTGTTATGAAAGTCTGGTTTCAATATGCTTAGCGATGTACGATGATCATTTTTAAGGCATTCAAGCAGATTCACTTGGTATTTGTAGACATTTGGAAACAACAAATCTATGAATTTTTATTTTAACGCTTACAAACCAACTATAGAGAATGTACTAATTGTGTCAATCTAATTGAATATTATGCTCATATGTAATAATAAATGGAATTATTGGAAAATTTACACGATAATTTTAGGAAAGCTTGTAAAGTAAATGTGAAATCATTGGATGCGTTGTGTGGATTAGAATTTTCATCTTAAAATTAAGTTATGTCAGATGTTACAATGCACACATAACATCCCACAGTGCTCGTTTACCTTCCAAAGTATAACTGCAGCTATGCTAAAACAATGTTACTCCGTGGCACAGCGGTTACGACACTGGCCGAGCATGGACAGGGTCAGGGGTCCGATCCCCGATCTATGCTCTCCTTTACCTCGCTAAGCCAGAAATAAAGCTGGTAAAAAGGAGAGGTTGAGCATTAGGCTAGCAACCTCATCCTGTAAAAATAATCACTACTACAGAAATTTCAAGTCTCTGGCTTAGAACCCTATGTTCCGACGAGAACGTGAAGGAATGAAAAAGTTATAGCAAAACATTTTAAGATACAAAATCGAAACACTGAAATGAACGAAAAAGATGCATTGAAAATATAGCACAAATATTGAACGATATCAGAAAGGTAGTAAGTAAATCTGCAAAACCGTTAGTTTTTCTGTTTCTCCTTATCAAATTGATTTTGAGACTTTCTATTTTGTGTTAAGAAATTTTATCTCGCACAGAGTCGTTTATTTCTTCTTCAATTTTAGAAAGATGACAAGGCAGGGGGGGATTGTCAAATATGTTTTATGTCGTCTGACGTCACTCAACTGTAAGATAAAGACTCTATTGTAAATCAGACAGAAAGATAAATTTAGTAATCTCATATTTCCTCTCTCGATATTCTTAGGATTAAAATCAAATACATTTGACTGACAATAAAAATATGAGATATTTGATTCATTTGAAGAATAAAACATAAAACGATAAACGAATTTTACTGCGAACGTGTAGCAGAAATATTGTTCGAATAACTTTTAAACTTGCGATTATATGCGAATTGCTTTGCAGATAGATTTATTCTTCGAATTAGTCGAAGGATCAGAGGTTTTGTCATTTTCATTTCGTACCACAATTTTGAGTTAAGCTGCAGACTCACCACGCAAACTTGATATATTCAAAGGTGAAAAAAGAAACATCAGTCGGAGTCTTAAATTACCACCAGGGAGCATCAGCTCATATCATGTCGCACCATCGACTAACTCCTTTTGTCTTAATTCCAGCAAATGCCTGTGGTTTTTGGTAATTTGTTAGTAGGAGATTTGTTCTCCAGTGTTGCTTGATTCATTTCACTGTAATGTTCATCACATAGCTCAGTGAGTTTGAGAAGCGGAGTAAAGTAGGCAGTAATGAATATCTTCATCAATGATATCCCTTACTGTGGTGGACTGGATTATGCGTCAGACAGTGGGAAACGAGGAGGCAGGGATATCCTGGACCGACATGAAGAACCTAGAAGACCTGGATTTCGCGGATGATTTATGTTTGATGTCACACAAAATCGAAGACTTACAAGCGAAAACCGACAAACTGGTCGAAGAAGCATTACAGCAGAGACAGGACTCCTGATGAAATTAGACAAGACGGAGGTTATGAAAATAACCAACCAACCAGCAACAACAACAGCAGCAACATCCAGAGCCAATCACCATCAACGGGAGAGATTTGAAAGAGGTTACTTCTTTCACTTACCTAGGGAGCATTGTCTCAACTACAGGAGAAACGGACGAGGATGTCAAATCGAGAATCGGGAAGGCGAGAAACACATTCATCAACTTGAAACCAATCTGGAAATCTTCGTCACTCAGCCTGCATCAACAACAAAATTTGGATTTTCAATACAAACGTCAAGTCAGTTTTGCTATACTGGTCAGAAACTTGGCGGGTCACAAAGAATATTTCCAACAGCCTGTTGCAGACCTTTATCAACAACTGTCTTCGCTCCATACTGAAGATCAGATGGCCGGAAAGAATCACAAACAAGAAACTATGGGAACAAACAAAACAGAAACCAATCGCTCAACAAATATGCAGGAGAAAGTGGAGATGGATTGGACACTCGCTGAGGAGGCCGCTGGGTGACATCGTGCGTCAGGCCAGTGCTCGAGTGGAACCCGAAAGGGAAGGGGCGACTGGGAGGTTCAAGGGTGACATGGAGGAGATCGTGTGAGGAGGAGATGAAACAGTATGGACTAACATGGATGCAAGTGAAAAGTACAGCACAAGACAGAAGCAAGTGGAGGCGTGCAGTTGAAGCCCTATGTTCCACTAGGAACCCTAGGGAACAATAATAATAATAACGAATATCTTATGCTTTTTCTCCCCTTTTTTGTATATTACGCGTTTTGTTGTTGATATTCCTGAATGCTTTATTTTCTACTTCTGTATACATATAATGAAAATTGGATGAGTGTTGAGGCTTTTGAATATTGCACTTTTCAGATTATCTCTGTCTTATATTTTTTCCAGTGGATGGCTCTTAATTTGCGCACCCACGATTATGATTGATCCAGAAATAAAAAATCACTCTTGGCGTATCTTGCTATTCACAATACATGCATATGGATCGACCACCTCTTTTTCTTTCTTCGTGTTTCTCTGCACCTTTGAGACCCAAAGCACTTTCAATGTTGGAGGAAAGACATTCGATTTGATGATATGAATCGACCGAGGTATTAACTGCCTATTGTCATAATGGACGTTTGTTTAGAATTTATCATTCGTTTACACTTAGCAGTGTCCACAGACCCAAAATCTGTGACACATATTCCGCAAACCATATTACTTGTGGCAGTTATTTGTGAGATGGTGAACACAAATTAAATTGTCATAGTCTTCAGTTGCAAGCTGAAATAATTTCGAAGCGATTTATTTCCCATTACTAATTGAAAATTTAGAGAGATAAAGTGAAACTGAGAATTCAATGAACTCACCAAATTTTTGTAGAACGCTTCTGTTGAATATTCTTTAGACGATTATGTACCATGAATATATAATTTCAATTCCACGGGTGTGTGTTGTGTTAAGTTCCTTTTCTTGCAATGAGGAGCTCCTATGGAGCATTTTTCAGGCATCTTTACCTGTTTTACTTAGAAACTGCTATTTAACAACGGCATGTTGAACGAACCTAATTATATCTAATATATGTGGATGACATTTGTACGGTTTGTGGAACCAAATCAACTAAATTGAGAAAATTCTTGGTACTTATGTATATCTCACCTGTAGATTACGAAATATGAATTTATCAAATTATTATCCAGAGACGAGCTTTAAAAATGAAATCCATATGTGAAATCAAGTGCCCGTGGAATGTTGGGAAATCTTGGTTCCGCGGTGAAAGCGTGTGTGAAGGCTGAGTTAAGGAAGATCAGTAAGTGTTCATTGATTACCTCAGAGCAAACATTTGCCACACAAGTGTAATTTTATTAAACTGTTCATCCGACATTGAAGGCTGATATGAATCCACTACAATATCTACCACTACCATCCTTTTGCAATCTGTACAAACGATAAATATATTCATTTCTAAAGAATAGACACGGAACAAAGAGTACTCTTTTCATTTCTCATTGAAAAGTATTTATTGCATTAAAAGTGTAGCTTCATTATGTCGCGTATTATTTTTTTTGGTCACAGCTTGATTCTTTGTCGTATGATTTTTTGGACAAATATGGAATTTTCAGCATGTGATATCGGCAGTTCAATTTCGCAGTCCAACCACTGATATCTGATGTGTGCCGTCAGTGGATCAAAGTCCGGACCATGTACATTGTCGGTAAGAGTCCTAACGGCTATCCCACCGATGAGATCAATCCCACTGGTAATGAATATTGTGTAAATGTGCCATTTTGAAAATTCCATATAATCATAACCACATTTTTATGCACTTTGCTTCACTCACATGAAAGATGCGAACAGTGTCAACTGACGAACATGTCGATGAAGCCAAGAATTCCTTGTAAATACCTCAATGAATAATGGCATATCAAAATCAGATTTGTTTTCTGAATTGTGCGAATCAAGTCTAAATAATAGTCTATCGGGCTTGTTTGATTTTGAAAGTTCACAATAAACTGAGATTCATATACCCAGGTTAAATGATTCAACTTCTAAGCAGAGTTCTGACAGCAGATTCAGTACATATTCTTGTTGATGGGTTCCAGATGAATCTCTTATGAAGTAGAATAAGATCGTAATCATATAGTCGAATTTGTGGTGGCGATTCCACGAACAGCTTTCGATTACCAAAAATATTTTTCTATTAGCGCCAGACTTCAATGTTCAGGTTTTCATCCATCCAATATACTGTCATGCATCACTCCTGTTTGACGTAGTTTGTAGAAATTTCTTCCCTAGGTGTTGTTAATATCAAACGTTTTGATGTTCATCACCAAATGAACAATTTATTATGGATTGCTTAGGTAAAATGACGATGACATGCAAATGTTATATCTGAACGTCAGTGATGGTGAAGAATTCACAGGCTATAGGAATAGAAATATGGTCCTGCCTTGCCTGGAAATTTACACCGTTTCTATTGACAAAATGGAATGATGTTTCAGTTTCAATCTGCAGCCACACATGAGATGGGTCATGTTGTTTTACCACATTGCAACTGAGTAACATTAAACTAGATTGTTACTGGATGTTATAGAGTAAACCTATTAAATAATGAACGATGTGGTAAGATTCTGAATACGCAGTGGAATTCCATCTTGAAGGCCTGAAAATGTGACTAAATGGATATTTATCGTATTTACGAAAACATACATACAAATGAAACTTGATTATCTGATACTATATTCGTTGCAAAGTAATCCTCCACTCCTCTGATTATATTTATTGCCTTAAGGTTGACAGGGAACGTTCATTTGTGAAAATTCTGAAATATTATAAGTTTCATTGGACACACCTGAAGCAGATATATTGGTTGCAGCGAGAGACAGCCAGTCAGATTATTTAAATAGCATATGAGGATGCCAACCGACGATTGCATTCAGTGTATCCTCCATTATAAATACTGACTTACATTCAGAAATGCACAAATATTCTCATCGTAACAATTAGTTCACTGTTAAGTGATGGCGGAAACCAACGACGAAATTCACATGCTTACGATGGTTAAAATACGATTTTGTTGGGAATCACTTCCTGTCCCTCTATGTTTGTTGGACATTTATAGAGAACGGTTCAAGCTGTAAAATAATTCGTTTTTTTGTGCATCAAGTCGTCAGGTTGGGAGCCTCTAAATCGAGTGTTGTGTTAGCTATACAAGAAGCATGTGGTCGCATATACGAAGAATTGGGTCAATTTTAGATTATGAGTT
The DNA here is from genome assembly GCA_944472155.2 of Trichobilharzia szidati. Taxonomy (NCBI): domain Eukaryota; kingdom Metazoa; phylum Platyhelminthes; class Trematoda; order Strigeidida; family Schistosomatidae; genus Trichobilharzia; species Trichobilharzia szidati. The sequence goes on along the minus strand of OX235273.1, from coordinate 111,880,458 downwards.
GCACGTATCAGGGTGACGATATTGTTCATGTCATGTATTTCAATACCAGGTCTAATCAAGCATTCATTCAACCAACACTGCTAAGAATAACAAGTAACACCAGTGTGTAACTGTAAACTGAGGCGATCTTGTCTGAAGAATCAGGTATCGCAACAACGAGCAACTGAAATGCAAACATGCTATGATTGAATGCATTCGTTGCTGGTGGTTCATGATAATATTGTGAAAAATGCAGAACGTGATAGATCTGGTTTCCTTCATAAAGTAGGTTTCTCCAAAAAGAACATACTGATGTGGAAACTATCCGTAGTATTTTCAGTTTTTTAGAATGTTCTTAGCGAAACTGAAAGTCAACATCAACAGCTATATAAGTGAGAAAAAGAAGAAAGCTAGAATAATCTTCGAAGATCTCAAATCACCTTGAGATGACAGAATCGACTTATTGATCAGCAGTTTTCTTTAAAGCACTGGGTAACAATGCACCTTGCAAACATCCGAAAATTAATTTAGGTGATTATTAATCCTCAGTCAACTAATTAAATAATTTAGCGTAGTAAATTAAGGTAGGTTCACAGGTTTCAAGTCATTTTAAACATTACTTGAATCCCCTGTAGCAATGACATCAAACAACGTAAAGAGGATAAACGAAACTACTGACGTACAGTTTAGTATGAAACAAGTTAGGTGATATTCTGTGATTGCCTTTGTCAAATAATGGAAGCACATACTAAAAAGTTATAGATGTCCACACTTAACCAGCATTTAGTAAAGGCAATAGAGTATATATGGAAAGGATCTTCTAATCTTAGAACTGTTACTTCCTATCAGAATGATAACTTCTCCATCCCATGTGAAGCACAGTTCATGATGACAAATAAAGCATAGTATGTCATAAGAAAGCAAGGTGTATAGACAGATGCTACTGACATGTGTATTAAAATTTCTTCATGTTGTGCTTTCATTTTAAAAAATAAATTCACCAGGATTATTACAATATAGAGAAGGCGTTTATTTTTACTGCAAGGATGCTTCAACGCATTGACATCACTGCAGTAAAGTAATTGTACCGCATCTGTATCCACGACAACTTGACATAAATCAAATAGCGTGGAAAAATGTACATATTTTAGTACAGTGCAAGGTAATATATATAAAAACATCAAATTCTCTTGAAGACAAACTTAAATCACTTTAATATGCAGGTTGGGGGTAGATTGTTTCACATCGTCAAATAGAACTAAATACAACTGACACCAAAGCCTGATCGCTTCCACTAAATTCGTAGAAAGAGAAAGAAGGAAATACAGTCGGCTTATGCATAAAACAATTTAAAATATGCCCATCCACGAATATGGAGTTCTCATTGTTGATGGTTTTGTCCAATCACAGTTACGTGCAATGAACTCTTACTTAACCCAATATATTCTTGTGAACTGATATATGAATTTGAGGTATGGAGGTATGTAATGAAAGAAATTTATAATAGTGATAATAACCAATAACAGCTAATAATTTACCCACCGAATCAATATTCGATCAATTCTCAATGCTATTTGCACAGTGTAGCGCAATAAAGGACGACTTCATCTTCATGCGAATGTAATTTTCAATCCCAATAAATGACTTTATGAATGTCTCATAATCCAATGGAATCAACGTTGATTTTTTAAATATTATTAATTATGGCTTATTCCTATTATTCGCATCCATCTTCTTAACAAATTTAATCTTAAGAGGTGTGTTCTCTCTCATCTTACAACCCGATATTTCGTTTACCAAAAGCTGTTTTATACCAAAGCATTTAAAGACACAGGATAGAAAAATTGAAATGAACAAAGATGATCTGTTAAATGCATCGAGGACACAGCACAAATGTTGAACGATATCAGAAAGGTAGTAAGTAAATCTGCAAAACCGTTAGTTTTCTGTTTCTCTTTATCAAATTGATTTTGAGACTTTCTATTTTGTGTTAAGAAATTTTATCTCGCGCAGAATCGTTTATTTCTTCTTCAATTTTAGAAAGATGACAAGGCAGGGGGGATTGTCAAATATGTTTTATGTCGTCTGACGTCATTCCACTGTAAGATAAAAACTCTATTGTAAATCAGACAGAAAGATAAATTTAGTAATCTCACATTTCCTCTCTCGATATTCTTAGGATTAAAATCAAATACATTTGACTGATAATAAAAAGATGAGATATTTGATTCATTTGAAGAATAAAACGTAAAACGATAAACGAATTTTACTGCGAACGTGTAGCAGAAATATTGTTTGAATTACTTTTAAACTTGGGATTATATGTGAATTGCTTTGCAGATAGACTTATTCTTCGAATTAGTCGAAGGATCAGAGGTTTTGCTCTTTCATTCTGAACTACACTGTCGACTTTAGTGAGAGATTCACCATGCAGACCTGAAGAATTCAGCATAAAAGTGAAGAAATATCAATCAATTTCAAGGAGTATCTCATTGATAATCAGTTCATAAATTTCGACATCATTGATCAGGATTTTTCGTCAAGACTCCAGGAATTTTTTCTGTTTTTCAGTAATTTATATGTATTAGTTTTATCACCAGTGTCGGTGGCACAGATGTAGGATGTTCGACAACCAAGCATGTGGTCCAATGTTCGATCGTTGGCTACAGATTCACTTCCTTACCTCGCTAAGCCAGAAATAAGACTGGTGAAGAGGGAAGGTTAGGCATGAAAATATCAACCCCATACTTTTAAGATAAGCACTATTGCCACCGAACGTTTAAGGCTCTAGCTTGAATCCCTATATTCCACTGGGAACGTAAAGAAATGAGAGATTTCGCCAATACTACATAGGTTTATGTTAATATCTATTCTATTGTCTAAAATCCAATCACATTCTACTACACTGGCTAACGTCTACATACACATAAGTATTCTAAAATATTTATGAGTAGGTAGTTGATCGATTATGATTTCACAAGACAAAGTCGATTTGACATAGAGTGAAGAAGGAGTGTGAAGAATACTGGGCTTGTTGTCATTCGTGATTACTCGACAGGTCGTATCATTGCACACTTGTCGATTTCCAAGTCACAACGTGAAAACACTGCCACTCATTCAAGTGATTGAAATCCTAGTGTCCATGAATTGTATCTTCACTGATCGTTCTCTTGTGTCGCTGAATGATTGAGTTTGGAATAAATATGGCGCTGTCTGTTCACGCAACGGATGAATGCATTTAGTATATGCCTTGCCTCCTTTGGATTATCGAGATTTGTTGGTGGCAACTCACTGAACTGATTCGAGTGTTTTACACTTTCCAGTGTACTTCAGTATTCACATCTAATATTCTTCTGTGTACACAATTATACCAACAATTTCATGAAAACACGGTAGTTTTTCATCGTAGATTTGGATATAGATTCAATAAATATTGGTAGTTAGTTAACAAGGGATCACTTATTGACCAGCGGTGTACATGAAAAGCAGGCTAGGTAATCACTCAAAAGGAAGCATTTGGGAGTATTTTGGAAATATTTACCTGAGTTGATTATCGCTGTTAATTATTCATGAACATGTTCTTTCACTGCGTATCTCACATGCAACAGGATATTCTAACTCCTAATTGCGGACAGGCTTAGCTAGTTTGACGGAACTTCACGGTGCATTTCGTGATGTTTCAACAACAAAATCAGCTAAAATACACCCAGCAACACAGATTGGCTTATATTAAGATATTCTGATTCCGCAACCACAGGGCCTTATTTTATTTTAATAAACACTATACTGCTATACTTATCCTTCATTCGAAATCCTTTTCCTACTTTGTGAATAAGACTGATTTCAAGGACGTATCAGTTAGCTGAGAGTTTCAGATCAAAAACTTCTACATCAAAATATTTTCAAACGACATGTGTTATTCAAGTCATTTCAGATAATAATATTTATTAACAAATATTCTACCTGAGCTTAATTTATATTAATGCGTACAAAAGGAATTTCCTGCTTCTCTTGTTTGCAATGAACAGAAACACAGTGGTGGAATCATTGAATGCGAGTTTATTAAAACAAGCAAATCCCATCCACTGGTGATTGCACAGTATACTCATGTTTGGTGAACTGAATATAGTTTCCTGTGATATTTATAAAGAGGTGATGCGCAGCTGTATGTTTGCATCAACATTATCGAGTTGAAGATAAATTTGACCATTGTTTACAATGAGTTAGAAGAGATTTTTATGTTCATTTGAAATTGAACGCCATGCAATTTCGTCGAGTCGGTTCCTTGTGATACTGATATGTGGCTTGTATTCACTACGCGAGTATTTGAATCTAGTTGAAACTGGACTGACAGTTATAATGCTGAAACATACCTTGGTTGAATAGTTTCAACTTCCACACAATTCATGACGGTCAATCGAGACATGAACGATTGATTGTATTCCACTCATTCTCGCTTTGTTTAATTAAAGAAATGCACTCTTCAAATTAAAACAGCAACACATTCACTCAACTTATTATGTCTTACAGAAAGGCTATTCTCCATACCTGATTCTTGTAGACCCATATGGTTCACGGCATCCCAAGAAACTGTGAATGAAACGCAAACTTGTCAGTTGTCACAGAGAGAGTTAAAATATCCTTCTTATCAGAATAAGAACAGTTGTTGCGAATCTGTTATAGGAGAAATGTCTTATTTTATCTTAGGTAATCATGGTTCCCAGTCAAGGTTCAATCCTGATTTCTATATTCTGGAACTAATGACATTTCACGCAACTTGACACTAACCAGTTTCAGTGAAACTTATTTGACGTTTTAATGAAAGTGAATTTACCAATACAGAATTACCATGGATTTCCTTATAGTTCTACTAAAATAGATTTTCAGTATCGAAAATGATTTCAAAATTTGACGAATATAAGAGGTAGATTTGTAATTGCCCATAACAATTTTCCTATCATTAAAGTAAGTTATATATTAAAAGAAAAATTCAGCGAAGGCAATTTTCTTTATCAACGAAATCATCGTCAGAGGCTGTACAATTGGATACATATTTGCCAGAAATTCATAGTAGTCCATAATTGAGTAATTGGGGGTGACATCATTGACATAGTTCCTTGGAAGTGGCTTTAAAATTAACAAAATGAGAGTTGGTTAGAAATTTCATAAGGTTAAAATTTCTATGGAGTGTGAATAAAATTATTTAGGTGTCAATTTAATAAGTGTAAAGAGGATGTGGAAATGTACAAAGGGAAAATATTAGAGTGATTATAGTGAATATTCATTTTTTACTTCTAAAGCCACTTCAGAGTGATTATATCAATCATGTAACCCCCTATTCCTTATAATAGACTACTATGCTTTTTTGATGAATGTAAATACGAATGTACGGCTCTGAAGATGATTTCATCGATAAAAAAATTTTCCTCGCAGAAGTTTTCTCTTATTTTCTTCAGGACTCAATCAGTATTTTCGCTTAGTTACATATAACATACTTACAACAATTGAACTTTCAAGTAATGAGAAACTGATGAAACACTTTTTATTTATTTCAGGAAGAATCCATTGCAGAGTAGATGTGTTACTCTTGAGCCTTTAAGTTCCTTCTTGTTGAAGCCAGGCGTACACAATTCATCTCGTTATCAGGTTTCCTGACCTACTTAGTTCTAGAGAAAGTAAGGGACAATATTGTGGTGTCACGTTGAACAAACGCTGTGTAATTCCCACTTTTAACATATATATATATAAATATACACATATATATACATAAAAGTGATATGGTTAAACTGTTGAAAATATTGCATTTCAGTTGGAATTACTGCTAACCACAGTGCCTAGATTCTCTTCATATCCCATATCTTCACATACACATTAAAAGTTTGTCAATCTGACAAGAGCATACATTGATAAAGAGGACATTTCCTTTAGTTAGAGACACAATCCATATGTACTTTATTTGTTAAAAGAAAGAGATATTCATAGAAACAGTATGTCTTACCCACAATCGCTTTTAAAATCTTTCTTCAAATTGAAACTGTATATGTATGATAGCGTCAGTCTATTTTGCAGATTTCAATCACAGTGCGTGTGTAGCACCATAAGAGCATTTTTATCTGTAACATGAATGGCCAATTCAATTGCCTGAACAGAAGACTTAAGACTGAGTATAAGTAGTCGTAAAATAGCCTGTTCTCACATTTATTCATTTGGATTATACAACTATGAATACGTCTTTACTCATTCTTATCTTCTTGTTTGCACTGATGATTTACGTTGCAAGCGAAAAACGTAAGTGTTGATAATTTTAAAATTGCCCTCTGATTGAAAACCTGTTTTAAATTACAAAACGTAACCTTAAAATTGACATTAATTTCAATGAAAATAACTTTAGCACTGATTCACACATACTAGATTTTGTTATTCTATATGTTCATAGCAAAATTCGAAAACGTTTTATGACTAACACAGTAGTAGGGGGACAGAAACAAGTAGGACTGCAAATGTGAATTAAGTTTCTTATGTCACTTTCTGATCAAAATGCAACAATATTTGATTTCAAGAGAATAGGTGTTAAGGGGAGATTAGGCGATAATTTCAGTTTATGTGTGCCTTAACAGAATCTATGAAAAGAAAATCAATCTCTTTCTCCAGCAAAATTTTTCAGGTGCCAACTGAGCAATACAGTCACCGTTTAATTGGAATTTCTATGCTATAACCAATGAAACGAGGTCGATCTGAAATATGATGTGATTCGCATATGACGGAAAATTAATCGTCTATTAAGTACTGTTTTTGGAGATCGGTTGAGGTCATTATTATTAGTCAGATAATCCTAATAGCGCGATGTGACGAAGCTCTTTGAACGTGTTTCAGCTTGCCAGTTACTGTCATCAACACCTAATGAGGTTCAGAGAAAATATTGCTTCTTCTGTGTGATACCTGAATTTCGTTGTGTGAATTCGTTCAAAATTCATTGAAAGCAGATCTCATTTTGAATGGATATTAGCGTTGCTTCTGAATCTACTGCATTTTTTATCTAAGCTAATATTCTCAACTTCATGTTACCACGATATGCCAGCTTGATAACCATTTAAGCTTCTTTCACGAATCAGAGACGGATCTTATAACTTCAAGCTATGATTTTTAGATGGATAGTGGAACTATTTCTATGAAAATATTTCTGAGGTATACATTGATGCTGCTTTAGTGAAAATACAAAATAGCACACATTCGTATACATCAACGAGCATTAATTACCTGGTATACGTATTCAGCGAATTTCAAGCAGAAAGCATAATGTTTCACTTTTATCCTTCGGTGAACCAAGGTTATAATGAATATTCCATTTTTCATCGATTAAACACCTTGTGTTCGTGTGAATTTTGACGTTACTTCAAATATTTTTGATTCGCATCTTACCGCATCCCCATCGGTTTATTCAGATGACATCTCAGATTATTCGCACTTCAGATCATAAGTTGTAGAACAATAATAGTGTGCATTGTTTACTGTTGTGTAAGTCATTACGGACTAAAATTCCCATTATTAAATGGCATTGCGTTCCAATGGAAATTTTTTCTTCATTAATATTCAGTAATACCAATGACACACAATTTCGCTTATTCATTAGGTTGATAATATGTTAAATTTTGCTAAAATTAACTAAAAATGAGCATGTTGCTAGGAATGTTTCACACTCATCTTATCTGGTTATTATTCGTAGACTTTTATGCTTCAATATTAAATTTACAATTTCGAAATTCATAACCTGAATTCTCAGCAGAAGCTTTTCTTAGGTAATATTTCACAACCGCGGCCAAGTTTCTTTGCTCAAATTTTAAGCATTTGCTTTCCATGATAGACTGACTTCTCAAACTCGTAGCTGAAGGATGCCTAAATGTGTCTTTTTAGATACATCTCCCATAAAATTTCCCTTTTTGCCAAAAGTGTCATATCTTTCATGGGAAATGGTAGAAGGAAAGTGATCTTCAAACAAAAGCGTGGTCAAATCCTAGGGAAGAAGAAATGCCTGCCGAAAAAACATTTTTGTATTTGAATACAAAAATCCCTGACTAAAATAATTGAAACCATTTGTCTTTAGATGACGAAGAGGGTGAGAATAATTTTATCTGTTTCTAATCTATTCCGTATTTTGCCTATTTTAAAATATGAGATATATTTTTGCCTTCATGTATTTTCCGAAACCATCAATCGGATTCAGGTCTTTTAATAGATAGGCGATTTTTCTCCCCACGTAAATTGAATAACGTTAGGTAGTCATTCGTGCAAATTCACAATTCTAGTGCGTTTTCCATAAGTAGCAGAGTACTCAGTTTTGCATTAACTGATACAAAAATACTTATCACCTCCCATAATTTTGCATCTTCCATTACCGACGACCCAATATCACAGTAGGTTGCCGATTATTTCATCTGCTCTTGGTTAAAATGATTTCAAACAAATCAAAACAGCATCGATATAAATAATTAGTTGAATCACGAGTCAAAGACGTCCTTCGAAGTGAAGTCACAGTCAAGAGCACCATCTTCGATGAAACATTTGTTTCAAGTCTCAGTGTGAATTTTCAATTCAGTCTTGTGAATTCGAGAAACAGCTCAATTTTTAACCGTATCCTCTCCGACTACACGGGCTCATCTTAATGAGCCGATGAAATCTGTCTTTAAATAAATGCATACCTATGTGGAAATATCGGCTGTTATACAGAGTTAAGTATGAGAAATTGAATCCACACCGCTTGTTCTGTGTACGTGTCTGCATCAGTCAAGGCAATTGGTGTAAGCACGTTTGGCACAGGTTAAGGTAAGAGACACTGAACACTGTGAGTGTAGTCTCTGTACGGTGATCAGCGATGACCATGTGCTTGCTTCTGTATGAGAATGGGAATCTTGTTCACAGTGGCTTATCAAGTGTCAAATGGTATCATATTTGAATCGGTGAAATATTCAACTTTCACACCCACATATGCTCTTCCCATGATGCTGAGTTAACTCGAAGTTTGCTTTCCATCTTATGTGAACAGTCGTGACTATACGTAAGGTGGAGTAAGGAATAAAGGATAAGAGCTGTTAGACTTCACTTCGTTTTTCTTATTCCATATATCACAAAGTGATTGATTGTCACTGTATATCAAATCAAACGAATCAAATAATATGGAATGATACACTATCTACCTATCTATCCATCCGTCAAACTACTCACCTTCACGGTGACAAAATATGTTACTTTTTACTGATGATGAAATTACCGAAGTGAAAATAAATACGTTAGTGAATATTCTCCTGTGTTGATACCAGTAAATGTTTAACATCTCATGTGGAATGGTGTTTATGAGTATGAGTCCAGATGGATTACAAGAAATGTGTTTTACAACTGGGTGTGAATTACTCAGGCATTATTTCTGATCCTCATTCACGTTGTGTTGTGAAAATTAACGTGTTTTTTTCCATGCAATCGTATGTTGAACAGTTCATATCATCATTCTCGATTATCGATCGTACCAGTTATATACAGATAAAGTCGAGAGTATAATTTAGTTTACGTTGAGAACAAATGGCGGTTTTAATCTATAACCACGAATGTTTCATTTCAATGTATGTTTTTTCAAAGATATTTTGTTATTTCTATCGGTGCTGTTTAGTAGTGAACTATTTAATTAAAAAGCATTTATTACACAACTGAGTCCTAGGGATTCATTGATACATGCATCATTCCAGCGAGTAAAAGTGAGTTTTGAAAATCGAATTCAGTAGATGATATACAGATTATTGAATTATTCTGATAAAGAACATATCCTGAATAGATGTAGCATAGAGGATCGTTGATGAATTTGCATAAACCACTTTAAAATTGTATAGAGTTGAGCATCATCAACTCAACTTCTCATAAAATCACCAACTTATCCATGAATGTGGTGACAACTTTTTAAATTGAAATTTAATAGTATGAATCGATAAGTGGTTAACAGCGTTATTAGCGCAGTCGTCTCAGGAAAACATTCTCAAGCAGAAAGGTTGCAGGTGTTACAGTTTCACAGTAAGAATATAGAAACAGATAAACCTAGTAATCAGGAATTATCTAATACTGAAATGCCTTTTTCTTACAAAATTATCGTAATTTTGAAATATTCTTGCCACGTTCCTTGAATGTGGCTAACTGGGGTTAGTTTTACAGCAATTTCGCACTTTCTTATGTTTCTATCTAGACAAAAGAATAGTGATTATTGTCGTTCGTGTAACTGAGAAATTTCGAGTTACGCGTACTTTAAGACTTATTGCAGTTTTAACTGCTACTGATGTTTACTTAATGACCTCAATAGATGATGTACTATTGTTGATAAAATGGCATAGTATGGATTTTCATGTATGCACACTTATACAGTCATAATTGTCTTATTTCAGTATGCAAAGGTGAGTACCTAGATGAATAATGTTGCCAACTATATCAGATACTGACTTTGCTATTAGGTCGTGCTATAATTAGATGACAGCTGTACAAAATCCTTGATTAGGTGAAATCAGGTGCAACGTCAATTGTGAATGAATGATTTGTTCATGGAGTCAACAATGATTTCATGAAACATGTGGTAACAATCTTGAAGGAAATATGAAAATATTCAAAAGTAAGTAATCTTCACAACTGTGAGACGAAAGAACGAACACTGTGTGAGAGGGCGGTGGAAAAAAATTTGTCTAACGATGATTTTGAGGCGAGTTCTACTATTGAAAAAAAATAAAACACAGTACGCTCAACATGCATAGCATTTAAAATTCGAAGGAGCAAGACAAATTCAGGGGATGCTCATTGAACCGATCATGACATAGCTGGAAATCTTTATCTTCAACTACCACAACAACATGTAAGCGATACGATCTTCAACCATTCTCTAAATGCTTTAGATTCGTCATGAAATCCCTCTCCAAATTTACCGCATTGATAAATACCAAAAGTCAAGTGTACATTTTATACAAATTCAGTTTATAATGCTGTGACATTTTTGCACAAGTTTATTTGCATTTATGGAGAGATGATGTGGTTTGTCTTCAAATATATACATAACTCACAAACCCAAATTCCTTTTTTTGGTATGTAGCGTTGGAACGAAATTTTATACCATCAGATATACTTCAGTTGTGTCCTGACGTATTGAATGCTCTGCCTTTTACAGTAATGACCAGATATTGATCAAGACACAAAAGGATTTATCCGATTAAAGTATAGGTCCTGAGTTAAAAATATGCTCTGCTATCAAACATAAGACACATTTTAGCTCTCCATTTGCTGACCAGATTAGTAAGTTTATAGAAGATTTATAATAATAGCTTGAGAGTAAATCGTAATGATTCATGAACCATTTGCCGCATACTTTCGGGTTCGTTTAAAATGAGATATTTTCTACCAGGTGAAAAACTTACTGAGGATTCTTCAAATATGCAGATTATGAAAGTAAGCTGAAATACGTTGCGTGATTTACATAAAAGTAATTCATTATTTTGCATTTACATAATAAAATTTCACATTTCATAAGGAAGGTAATACTTAAATAAATTCAATGCATCCGATGAGAACACTACCTTCCCAACTTTCTCTGATATTGCTGATACTTATAGTCAGATATGAATTGGAACAGAGGCCTTTAAATATAAATCTCTTTTCCACTCGGTTCATGAGTATATACAGATGTCTGATTGAGTCAAGTTTTCGGTGATCATGATACACTCAGAATCGACTCCATTCTGATGCATTGTCAGTCTAATATAATGTCAATCACTTTGGCGTATTCACAAAACATGTTATTCATCACCTTTTGAGAAATGAAGGCAACTGAAATCCAGTATGTTGCACATCAGGAGAGCACAGTAAAATGGCGTTATTTTGATGTGAACGATAAAAAGCTGTGAAGTGTTGTACTGAATCCACTTATTCTGGCCGATAATGTGATGAGTTTGTTCTACCACGTTCATTGAAATGACATGTTCTGCAAAGGATCCCTATTTCTGACTCATTCCTGAATTTTTTAATAGCTGAAAAATATTTAGAATTACTTTCATGTGTCTGCAAAGCTCCAGAAAACAGCAGATGACAAGAAAAGCCAAAATCATGTGTAGTCATGTCACATCGATTTCGGGGATTGTATTGGCTGTAATCTGATATGAATAAGTGCAGCAGGTTTTGAGAACAATCCCAGTGTAAACTGATGCATGTGGATGAATTGGTGTGAATATGGAATATGAGGATATTTGACAGTTAATTGATGTTCACAAGGTTCCCCGTACTATAAATCCCACTTAGGAAATACGAAAATGACTTCAGTGGAGGAAATTCTCTTTCCGTTTTTAGTGTATTCGTCAAGTCGAGAGGTGGGGGGGGGGGCTGTGGAACTCATTGCTCATGATCATATCCATATGATTATGAGCAATAAATTGTGCTCGAAACGTCATCAGTAAATATTACTGTGTAACACTGTGAGACTCTGTCAAAATAAAATTTACCCATAATGGAATTACACTCTACCACAGTGCCCAAGTTTTATTCTTATATCAATGGAGAACTTTTCAGTGTCACAGATGCGAATATGCATGAAAGGCATATGACTTTAGACAATCGAATTTAGGATGAAATTGAAGAATGTGCTGTGACAGGGGGAATAAAGAAGAACATTGAATGGCTTTGAAGTTTAGAAAAACTTTCTTGCTTGGTTTACATGGCACTGACGGCATCAAGGAAATTTGTTTTTGTAAAATTATTGTGGTTATTCTAATTCGATCCTGTCAATTTCAAATTTCTTTTACAAGTTCTGGTGTTAGATATATTGGAACTTCTTGTTTGTTGGTCTCATGTCAGCTGTACATTATGTTGTTTGCAAAACCAGATAGACGAATGCATGCATGTAATTGTTTTTGAATTGAATCGCTAGTCCTACGTTTGTTCAATATTATTTGTCTAATATGTTTCAGTCTGTCTATGTGGTTCTATATCAGATATCTCTTCTCGAATTTCATCTAATTGTATAGAATCTTTGCAAGATCATCAAAATCTCCTGAATAATTCATTAGTACCATTCCAGAATCCTAATCTTGGCTCATCACGATCTAATAATCGTTCTTCTCTGATTCATTGAGTTCATCTCTATGTCCTTTGGTTAATAAAATATCAAATCTGCTTTTGTTATTCATGTAATCAAGACATTAATTTATAACGGTTTATTTAAAACAGTCGACATCATAGCATGGATACATGATTAGTCTGAATAATAAGAGGTTCTAATTAGAGTTTGATTTTCAGGCTGATTAACATTGGTTATTACTGCATCAAAGCATAGTCCAGTTGTTGTAGTTTGCATTTACAATAGTGACAGTGATAGGCCGGAACAATTACACGTGTTCTTTTTTCCATATCAAATGATGTTTCTTTGGCTATAGGTGATATCCTTATACTTAAATGTGAACTGCTTTTAACTCAAAGTCTTATGAATCACCGCCAGTTATTTATGCTTCTTACAGAATGCCTACACAGCTAAATTTGTGCACTCTTCTCAGCAACTTTGACATTTAACAGCGAAGAAATGTTCAGCTACCATGTCACCGTGCAGTTCCCGCTCCTCTGTCGAAAGTGGAGAAACAGTCTTGTTGTTCTTGCTTAACCAGGGTGCTAACAGCCAAAATATAACTGTCAGTACCATACAAAAAATATACTTCATTCTAACAATTCCAATTCATAAATAGCTTTTCCTATAACAGAATATAAATTCACCATTGCATTTGACTTCAAAGAATACTGTAAGTTATAAACTAAGAAACGTTCAATGAATTTATGAATGTCTGATTATCAGATAAAATCAATGACATGATGCCAATGTCTTGGTGTTGTCTGGGGCAGAGTTTGTGGTTTGTTTTTTATTCTTTTTCGTTCTTAGTGGAACTTAGGGCTTCAAGGTAGAGGCTTGAAGTTAAGGTACCAATTGTGTTCATTTTTACCGGATGAAGTTGCTAACCTTGTGTCTGACCTTCTTTCTCTAGAAGTCTTATAACTGACTTGGCTATGCGAAGGATCGCGCCAGTCAAGGATCGAATCCCGGACGACTTACTTGGTTAGCCGGCATTCTATCGCTGAACAACCGATGCACCAACCAATAGTTATTTCATTCACATCGCTTGTTTAACTGTTCAAAGTGAGTCGAAACCGCTGTACAAGTTATGTGGTTGGTACTGCACAACTCACTATTTCTCAGTGTAAGCAAAAGTCATTTCAAGTTATCACATTCTAAAATGTCACTTGTTTTTTGAGGCTAGTTCAACCGTCTCTTTACTTTTCATCTGACAAATTCGCCTTTTTATATTTTCGAAAGTTAATTTGAGAAACAACTCGAGGTTCTCAAAATTCTTGAAGAGAAGCCTCTCCAACTACAAATGTTCATCGTAATGCGCACATGAAATCTGTCTTAAATGTTGAATATCAGTTTTTGAACAGTAACCGTTTGTCCTGTGTACGTTTGTACATAAGTGAAGGCGGTTTGTGTGAGCATGGCGGTCACAGGTAAGGCCTAGAGATACTGAACATAGGAAATTTAGTCTCTGTTAGCTGATGAGTGATCACCGTATGATTGTGTCCTGTATAGAAGCATGGAGAAATAAAGCATTTCAAATGTTGAACATCATTTCACTCTCCATTTTTGTCAAATCAAATTAATCGATTGTAATGCAATGTTTCCCACGCTATCAGAGTTCTGATTCTCTTAGTGAAAGAATGTCAAATTATCCATAGATGACTAGTTTACTGAAATGAAAATAAATGTGTTAATCAATGGCCTTCCATGTTGATGTCAGTATATGTTTGGTAATTTTGATATGAAATGGATAGAAATCATTGTTGATTGTACATCAAGTCTCCCTATTCTGTGATTTCCGTATGAAATGATAACATACATTATTTTTCAAAATGATATAGTTTATAAGTTACATTGACGCACATTTCAACCGAAGATTTAGACGTTTTCGATAGTGTTTCCGAATGCGCAATATTCATAGGTAGTTATCTTTCCCTACAATATCGAATACTAACACATTTGTATTCATGCTTTGACATGGATACACTTTTTTAATTCAGACGGATTTAGTAAGTAGAATTAACCCACTTCATTCAGAAATAGTAAGTTAATTGCAATTTTCGAAAATTAACTTGTCACAGATTGACCTGTCGGAGACATGCGGATTGAGCGAAGAAATATTTGGTTTACAACAAGATTCGGCATCTATGCCTCCACTCTAGGATAAATGGCATCTCAACTTCAACACAAAAATTAACCACTACAATTTTGAGAGTCGTCGCTGAAGTTTCGCTCTTGAAGGCATGCATAATTCAGAATGTTTACTCCCTTCCACTTACCAGCAACCTAATTAAAATAGTCCAGGAAAGATTAGCTTGAATCCAGCCGCAGCAAACAATTTTTTATTAACTCTTTTTGATAATTCAGTAATAAATAATTTGAGCGAATCGACCTGACTGAATGAGTAGCGTTTGAGTGGTATTTCATTCGATTGAATTCGGCTACAACATCGAGATTCTGTAAAGGACTTCGAACACCGGCCGGTTTCAATCCAACAGGGAACAAATTCCAGGGAAGTATTCACATTATTAGACCTTACTCTGTAATTCACATACTGAATAGGAAGATTTATTGCAAATCGTTGCTCAAAATATTGAGAAATGGAACAAACGCCCATTAGACACTTCTCAGACAAAAGGATTTATTCTGACTACTTCATCACTAACATCTTGATACATAATCAACGTGCCGACCCATTTATTCCATAGTTTTTGCTTATTTTTCCGAAATTGTTCAATAAATTTCATGCGCGTAATTAAGACTGACTTGAGATTATCCATCAGTACTTTGTAATTAAGGATTCTATGGACACGGTTTGCGTGTATTGCGGTTTCAAACTCGTCATCTACCACTCAAAATGAATGTGGAACTCATCGTGCACATCGATGAGAAGAAATGACGTTAATTTGAAACTTAAGAAGATTTCTAAGCAAAACTAAATGCTCTGAGAATGTAAATCAATCTTGAATTTGAAGTCGTTTAATGCATTTTACTATTGTGTGACCTGCAGATATTACAGGTATGTTCCCTATCTTCCTTTCCGTCTATCTATTTCACTATTTATATGTCTATCACAAGACTCATTTTTTTCCGTTGAAAAAACTCTTATTATTTATTGCAGATGTGTTTGATGAGTGTAATAATTATTCAGGCATAGATTTTAATATTCTTTATACATGCTGATTTGTCAGCTTTCTGCAATAATGTATTTTCGGTAATAGAAGCTTTAGAATATTCATCCCACATTGTTTCATCACCTGGAGGACTTTTCGTATTTCTCTCTTGTGTTTTTCTCTGATTTATTATTTAAGTGAAAGCAGTAGCTTTTAGTTATATGAATGAAATCAATTTAGTGTATGTTGTCTCTGGTTATGCTCACCTCATTCCAGTGTGCTATGGTGAGTGTTCAGCTTTTGCGTTGAGGTTTGAGGTATTTTTCGGATGTTTTATTTATGACAAATCGATATCGTCTGCTGATCATCTCATAATTATCGCCGGTATTTTTAAACGTCCTGTATGAAGTATGAATGACAAATACATGATGAAATCGTCTTTTCCTTCCATGAAATAGGTGGCAGTGATATACATAACAAAGGAACATACACTTTTGAATAATTTTTTTTGAAATTTGATGAAGGCAACGTCGAGCCATACTCATCAGGATTCTTTAATTAGTAGTTCTGTGTAGAAGTTTGTTTCAGTTCATGTTTAAGAATATAAAGTTGAGACACACTACTGATTTATAACTTGGAGAAAGTAGCACAAAGCTGGAATCAAGTGAATATCACAGCCTAAACTGCAGAAGAGATATTGTGTAGTTCATTTGCAAGATGAATCATTTTTAAACTCTTTGATAAACTACATATCATAGGTTTATTGTGTAAGTTCAGTATAGACTTCCTTTATAAGCAGCCACTGAATTTGAACCTGCAGACATTCATGAATTAACAGCAATAACGTTCGGATAAAAAACTCTGGCATAAAATAGCATCCTCGAATGTTAACATTGGTTCACAAAATTTATTGCATACAATTTTTATTATCAAAATTAATAATGCTTCGGGTTTCAAAGGCAATTTAGGGTTTCACCTATGTACACACACCTCAATATATTCTTCACATGATATCCTTCATGTCACCATTTGACGGTCAACTCAACCTCTCACATTTAAGAAACACTCGAAAGCAAGCCATGTGGAGTCACTCTGAGCAATGCACTCGACTTCATGAGTATTTACAGATGTCTCATTGAGTCAAGTTTTCTGTGGTCATGACACACTCAGAATCGATGTCATTCTGATGTCTATCTGTCTAATACAATGTCAGTTGCTTAGCAAAGTTCATAGAAACGTTGATTCGTCATCGTTTGAGAAATGAAGGTAACTGAAATCCCATTTGTTGCACATTGGGAGGGCACAGTGAAATGGCATTATTTCGATGTGAATGATAATAAGCTGTGAAGTGTTGTACTGAATCCACTTATTCTAGCCAATCATGTGATCAATTTATCCTAGTACTTTTAGATAATAATGGGAATCAACTTGATTAGTTTTCACTGTTATGATGCAAACATTTTGGGTTGTTTACTAGAAGAATCGGCAGTGTGAGAACATGCTCATATTTCATTGTAAAAATTTCATCTTTTACACTCTTCCTTATTATTTTTGAACTGTTGTGTGACTTGAAAGCACTCCGTAAGTAAACAGCTAATTGAGTGAACGTTCATTTTTACTGACCTTTGTGATCACATGAAATAAATGACAAGATATAATATTAATCCTCCACATAAATGGAGTTTTGAATCATTGACGAATTCTTGTGGTTTTTCATGTTGTAAACACAACTCCTGTTTTGCAATTCAAACACATCAAACCACTGTACCACCTGTTTTACCGATACTGAATATGTCAATGTTTCTCAGAGTGACTTGAATTAAGTGAATCATGAGTTTGTGCATAATTAGTTTATTGATGTAACAGTGCACATTAGGATGAAATAATCAGGCATTTGTCATGACAATGTAGTCAAAGCGGATTCATAATATTTTTCAACACCAGACAACATATAAGACTATACGCGGAGAATCCATATTAACTGCATGTGATAGTCATCATAGTGCCATTTCGCCAATAGTAAAGATGCGAAGGACCAGATCTGTGACAATAATGTTGTTTCTGTCTAAACAAAAACACAGGGAAGTGAGATTTCTGACTGGTGTTTTCAACGTCGTTGGTTTATTCCACCTGGTCAGCAGTACTGGCTCTACGTTGACAGTTGATTTTCATGTTTCTCCAGTGCTCTATCAAATAATTGTTGGGGTTTCCATATATGATTCTCATCTCATAAGAGGCTTTATTACTGCTATCTACTAAGTATTCGATAAATATCATCAGTGTTTCTTAGAAGGAAGACTATAAGCTGTAGGGTAATGTAAAACGGGAAAAGTTACCTGATTATATCACTTGCTCACCTCAGATAACCACAGGCAGATCTCCCGAACGATGTTGATTAAAGGTGTATCTCATAAATCTTTATGAACTAAGTTCAATCTATGACTCGGAAAATAAATGTGGGAAGGAATTTTTGCGTAAGTGTTTAGTCGAAATTAACCTATTACCAATAACATCTTTAACTTGCACAGTATTTATAAGTTGTACAGAATTTTCGGAGGAAAATATTGCATAATATTTTCCCTTCTTTAATATCTTCATGTAAAATATAGATTGACAGTATATCCCGTGAACCGAAGCAAACACCATTCCACTATGATATATTCGCTTTATCTTCTGCAGGAAATCAACTATATCTAGTTGAAAGCCAGTTGTAAGGCATTCAGAAGTTACAGGAACATAAGTGAATAACAGTTATCTCAGGTATTGGAACACCTTGCCACACATATTCAGGCCTTTCCTCACAATTAGTGGGAACTTGCAAATCAAAAGCTTGGAAACGTTTTAAATACGCACAAGAGTAGATCAAACCGAAAGACGTCATATACATATATATATATAAATACAATAGAGAGATAGAGGTTTTCGGTAGCCTCGGTTTTAAACAGCCCGCTTATTATTATTATTGTTCCCTTGGGTTCCTAGTGGAACATAGCGCTTCAGCTGCAAGCTTCCACTTGCCTCTGTCTTGTGCTGTACTTTTCACTTGTATCCATGTTGATCCATACTGTTTCAGTTCCTCATCACACGATCTCCTCCATGTCACCCTTGGACGTCCCACTAGCCACTTTCCTTTCGGGTTCCACTCGAGGGTCTGACGGCCGATGTCACCCAGCGGCCTCCTCAGCGAGTGTCCAATCCATCTCCACTTTCTCCTGTATATTTTTTGAGCGATTAGTTCCTGTTTTATTGTTCCCATAGCTTCTTGTTTGTGATTCTTTCCGGCCATCTAATCTTCAGTGAAGAACGAAGATAGTTAGTTGTTGATAAAGGTGTGCAACAGGCTGTTGGAAATGTTCTTTGTGACTCGCCAAGTTTCTGATCCGTATAGCAAAACTGACTTGAGGTTTGTATTGAAAATCCGAATTTTGTTGTTGATGCTGAGTGACGAAAATATCCAGATTGATTTTAAGTTGATGAATGTGTTTCCCGCCTTCCCGATTCTCGATTTGATATCCTCGTCCGTTCCTCCTGTAGTTGAGACAATGCTACCTACAAAAGTGAAAGAAGTAACCTCTTTCAAATCCTTCCCGTTGATGGTGATTGACGCTGGATGTTGCTGCTGCTGTTGTTGGTTGGTTGGTTATTTTCATAACCTCCGTCTTGTCTATGTTCACCTGCAGTCCTGTCTTTGCTGCTTCTTCGACCAGTTTGTCGTTTTTCGCTTGTAAGTCTTCGATTTTGTGTGACATCAAACATAAATCATCTGCGAAATCCAGGTCTTCTATGTTCTTCACGTCGGTCCAGGATATCCCTGTCTCCTCGTTTCCCACTGTCTGACGCATAATCCAGTCTACCAGAATTAGGAATATCATTGGTGATACTAGGCACCCTTGTCTGACTCTTGTGTTTACTACAAACGCTTCGCTGAGTTTTCCGTTGTGGATCACTTGACATGTGTCATTGTCGTACAGCTGTTGAATAAGGTTGATGAATATTTGGGGTACGCCGTAGTACTCGAGTAGTTTCCAAATTACTTCGCGGTCAACGTTGTCGAAGGCCTTCTCAAAGTCTATAAATTTGAGATAGAGGTTTGATTGCCATTCCATGCTCTGTTCGATGATAATGCGTAGAGTTGCAATTTGGTCAGAACATGATTTGCCTTTCCTGAATCCAGCTTGTTCTGGTCGGACTTCTGCATCCAGTGAGTCCTTTAATCTCTCCAGGATGATGCGACTCAGGATTTTACTTGTCGTCGACAGGAGCATGATTCCTCGCCAGTTCTTGCAGAGTCCCAGGTCGCCCTTCTTTGGTTGTTTCACTAGGTAACTTTTCCTCCAGTCAGTAGGCACCTTTCCCTCTTTCCAGATCTTTTACAATAATGGAGTCAGCATATCTGCTCTCGTCTCCGGGTCCGCTTTCAGTGCTTCCGAGGGTATTCCATCTGGTCCAGCTGCTTTTCCAGCTTTCAGAAGCTTGATTGCATTCAAGACTTCAGTTTTTGTTGGAGGATTGGTGTCAACTTGCAGTTGTGTGTGTGCTGTTGTTGGTATTTCTGGACGGGTTGTAGGTGGTGGTCGGTTCAAGAGTCCTTTGAAGTGGTCCGCCCATTGTTTAATCTGTCTTTCTTCTTTGATAATTCGGTTCCCTTGGCTGTCTTTTATAGGTTTCACTTGTGTTGATCTCTTCCCGGATAGAGACTTGGTTATCTGATATAGTGTCCTCAGGTCCCTTTTGCCTGCTGCCTTCTCGGCTTCAGTAGCCAGGTTGTCGTAGAATTGTCATTTGTCCTTCCTGGCACTCTTCTTCACTTCTTTGTCCAGCGCTGTGTAAGTTGAGTTCAGCGTCTCTTTCTTTTGTCCATCTTTGCATTGAATCATTTTCTCTTTCACCATTCTCCTCTCCTCTATTAGCTTCTAAGTGTTCATTGAGAGCCATTCCTTGTCTTGTTTCTTCTTTCTTCCTAAAACCTTTGAACACGTTTCGTTGAAAATCACCTTCAGAGAGTTCCAATGGCCTTCCACGCATAATTCTTCCGTGATGTCACGTAGTGTTTCCTGCTTTGCTCTGACAGTTGCAGTGAAAATGACCTTTGTGATTGTGTCCTTCAGGTTTTGCGTGTTGAACTTGCAATGTGGCCTATCCCCAGCTATCCTCGAGGCTTTCAGCTTCACCTTCAAAGTCCCTTGTACTAGATAGTGGTCTGAACTTACGTCTGCTCCTCTCCTCGACCTTGTGTCCAGTAGGCTCCGTCTCCGCTTTCTTGAGATTGAAATGAAGTCTGTCTGGTTTTTGGTGTGTCCATCTGGTGAAATCCATGTCGCCTTGTGTATATCCCTGTGTTTGAACACACTGCCACCAATCACCAAATCATTGAAGGCGCAGAAGTCTGACATGAGTTCACCATTTTCGTTCATTTCACCGAGGGCCTCACGACCCATGGTGAGTTCTCTTCCTTTATTGTCTCCTCCCAGTTTCGCATTCATGTCGCCCATCTGGATTTTGATATCGCTCTTTGGGACGTTGTACATTACTGTTTGTAGTTGACTGTAGAAATCCTCCTTCTTCTCTGTTTCTGAGACGCTTGTAGGCGCATAGCATTGAATGGTTGTAACCTTCCTTCCTTTTGAGTTGAACCTGGCTGTCATTATCCTGGAGGAGATTGGTTCCCACTGCATGAGAGCTTTAGCTGCTGTTGGTGACATCATGATGGCTACTCCCTCGGTGTGCTCATGATCGTCCTCTGGGTGACCGGAGTAGATTATTGTCTCTCCAGTTGGTAGTTGGCACCTTCCGCATTCGTTCCATCTGCTCTCGCAGATTCCCAACACTTCTATTTTGTATCTTCTCATTTCTGCGGCTATCTGAGCAGTCTTTCCAGTTTCGTACATTGTACGAACATTCCACGTCCCCATCCTTATTTTTGCTTTCATCGAAAGAAAGCACATCGGCTGTTTGGCTTCCCGAAGGCTTTCACCAGCCTGCGTCATTTCACTTCCCCGATTCCAGCGAAAAATAAGGTCATTGTTTGTATTTTTAGAATTTTTAATATATTTGTGCGTTGAAGTTTTAGTAGCAATTTGGTTAAGTTTTGGGAGTGGAGTTGCTAGGACCACGCCCCAACCCTCCCTCTTTATCCCGGCTTGGGACCAGCCAGAATACTAGTGAACTAGTAATCTAGGCGAGGCCGCTTACTTTTTCTGTTCTGCAGTCACGGATGAAGGTCAGTTCCAAGCATTGTTATATTGATATTATGATCATCCTATATTCAAATTTATTCATAGAACGTATTCATTCTTTAATCAGACCAATCAGTTTATTCATTAGAACTATCCATTATCGATTTCTTGATCGCTTCAAACCACTTGATTCAGATTATCCGAGTCATAAATCCGCTAGATATACACGTTGATCAATAGGTCTTTTGCCAACCCTCCAAGTTCCTTATCCTCTTCGAGCAGTTATGTGGAGGGATGATTCCGAATGTGCTAATACAAAGTCGTCAATCAATTCGGGAAAACCCCCTTGACACTGATGATGAAAATTCGCTGCTCACTTATAGTGTATTCACAGTGCTAATTTCTGCGAATGTTTAGACTGATAGATAATTCTTTTGAACTGTAATCTTTTACTTGGCATCTTTATTGGTGACGCAAGACACCGTCCAGGAAAGCGAGAATGACGCGATATTGTTGGTTTTTACTTGCAGATCATCGAATTTGGGATACATTACACATGAATTAACTGAACATTTTAGATCTTCCATGGTCCTTACATCAGCACAGTAGTTGACCGTCTTCCAGCCTTCAACGACTGTTGCATGATGTAGTCCAGCAAGGCGATGAAGATTATTAGTGATAATACGCAGCCTTTTGCTAAACGTTTCCTCACTTTGAACGCTTCAATAAACTTCCTGTTGTGAGTCAATGGATATTGAGTTCATAAACATTCTATTACTCTGCAAATTTCAAAGAGCTGCCAAATGGCAGCGCTATCAAAGCTTCTGTAAGCCTTTCAAAGTTGATATAGTTGTGTTGAAGAGTTCACTATCCTTCTGCAACATATTCAGTGATAATGCAAAGCATTGCAGTCTGATAGGTAAATAGTTGGTGTTTTCTAAATGAAGCTTGTTTTGCCTAAACACTGTGTCTAGAGCTTGTTGTGGTCATGAATTATAAGAGTGATTAGAGAACAAGGAAATCCCTTCAAATTATTTCTTCATCAGTTACTGCAGTTATATTTGTCTAATGCAGCGAAGTTGTGGTTCCTGCCATTGTGCTTCAGCATTGTCGTATGTTTACAGCTGTAACACAAGAGTACTTAGCAATGAGGCTGTTTGATGGCAACTCAGTTTACACATATAGCTAAAATACATCGACTTTATGTTGACTTTTACGCTTCGCAGTTAGATCTCTACCTACGAAGTTCCATTTTGCTGAATATGATATATATATATTTCTACTAGTTGCAAGTCTTATCAGTAACACACGTAACACAACTGATGCTCAGAGTATCTAATTCATCATCATCAAGGGTATTGATGCTGAAATTCGGGTGAACTCTTGTCGATAACTGTTTGCAGTCATTTGCAGAAATTTATTTCCACAACACCGCATAAGTGAAACTTTACTTCGTTATAAGTTGAATGTTGTCGTCTATATCCTGGAGGAGACTGATTCCCATTGCATGAGTGTCATCAATTCTCTTGTTGATATCATTATATCCGCTTCGTCATTGTATTCGAGTTTATCGTTTGTAAGACCAGAATTGAATACTGACTTAGCATTTATTCGTTCTAGTAGTCAAACTCCATTCCATCTGCTATCATAAGTCCTGCCACTTATATACAGTTTCTATGCATCACTTATTTTTCAGTCTGAGCACCTGTCTCAACATCAGACAAGGTGTGCACATTCCGTATCCCCATCCTTATTCCTACTTTACACAGAAGAAGTTATTTCGATTATCAAATTCCACCAAAGAATAAGGTTTTTCTCATACTTCTTCTGGGCTTTACAGTTTCTGTAGCTGTTCTGTTTATGGCCCATAGTAGGTTCTTGAGTCCGAAGTCCAAACATCCATTCTGCTTCACGTTCAGCACCAGTTAACTGATAAACGTCAACTCTCAGCAATTTTTGAACATCCTCCAGTTAACTGAACAGTTCGTCCTCGGAGCAGTCAGTTTAACCGTTGAGACTTCAGGATGGGTAACACTGTGCTGAAGCCTGACAAAAAATAATGTCGGTTGAGTTTTATTTCAATAACTCCATTGCAAATCTCAGTTTGCATTCCTCAAAGTGAGTTATCTTTTAACTTGATCAGGAGACAGAGGTAAGTTTACATGCTCAGAAGAATAAGGGAAATATCATGTAAACCCAAATAACGCAATAAAAGGAGCTTTCATCCTGTATCACACTAGTTTATTAGGCAGAATTTCGAGTGCAGCTGAAGAAATAGAGAGAGTAAGACTAGTAAGTCTCAAGGCGATAGACCCTGCTAATCGACGATCTAACTACAATGAAAGCAGTCCACACAGACAACACACTGGAATCAAAATCATTCACCTAAGCCACAAATCGTCTTCACAATGATTGTTCGATCGAAAATCAGCTTTGGAATCGGTCTTTTCATAGTATGACATTGAATTTTTCATACTCAACGTACACATTTTCCACCTAACTTTAACCGATGCATGTCTATAATAACACAATTCCTGTCTTTAGAAACTGAGGAATCAATTGTAGAGAAAGCTTTGACTCCGAAATTTGGGTGTGAAGACCTTCCCTTGAATTCCAGTTTTACCATTTTTCCTGTAAATTAAATGTATCTTATCTTCATCAACTAGGAAATAAGGCACAACTTTACTCAACTTACTGTTTCTCGCACAAAAGTTCTTGAAAATTTGAAATAATACATTATAACATCCTATAGAGTTAATGAAAAAGGTTCAAAATTATTTCTAGTATATCCTGTTGATAGGTAAGCAGCCAGCTCCGGTCCAGGACTGCTGAATGGCAAACGATATGTTGTTCGTCAGAAGTGTGTATTGTGATACGAAGATAATCGTTAGACTTATGCGGAAAATATGGCTTCAAAGTTTGTGTCCTTCGACAGAACAATTGGATGGCTTAATTAATCTTAAACCTCTAGTATATTTGAGCATGAAATTTGAGAAATCCTGATAACTCACGTACTACTCATGCATACGCATTTAAAAAGGAAACAGAGTATAAAGATACCGCCTTGTTTCGCAGTTTGAAGTAGCTTGTAAAAATTCAACGCCATGACTAAATGGCTCAACGTCTACCACATACGTGTTGACTGGGTGAGATGACTTATTTACTGAGTGGTTGGTGACTTCAGTGGAATTATCATAGGATTACTTGCTCTTCCAATGTGAATGGAGGGTACTTGATTCATTGTTTTTAGCACTGCATTATCTGGTCAGTTAGCCTTCTCTGAATTTCGTATCACAGAAACTCGAAGGAGGTGAGAGATGTCTGTGAATTCAAGTTAGGTTGGTGGCTGATGAACCCTGTGTTTCATAGTTCCTTCATTGGATGAGATCAATGATTTCATTTTATCACTTGATGAATAAATAAAAATCTTTTGGATTTCCCTTTGAAACTGGCGAAGCGTGCCTTGATAAAATTATCGATCGCCTTAACTTGCTTCCCATAGTGTTAAACCAAAGTTTGAACTGAATGGTGAATTAAACCGCCACAGATAATATTGAATTGCTTGACAAAATCGGTAATCTATTTGAATTCAAATCTGCAGTTGCCTAATCCATGATAAAGTTGAAAATCCGTCATAATTTTCTCTGCAATCAGGGAATTATTTGTAACTCACTGTTTCCATCTATATAAGGGTCTCATGGAATTATTGTTATGACGCCTTCTGCTGTGAAATATTTGACAGCCACATTACAGCCCTGAATATCGATGTCACTGAAGTTCCTTTCATTATTCTGTTACAAATCATAAGTCAAACGGAACGTTAAATAATTATAATTTCAATATGATTTGCATTTCCTTCTAACTTTATAACAACTTTCATAACAATGGTGTTTTTTTATTTCTTCAGAAGATTTACGTATGTCTCGTTATTAAAAACGTTGAAATCTGAAATTCCATACTACTGGGAAAAATTCTATCAATATCTATAACCACTTACCATGAATTCCCGTGTAACGACAGAAGGCAAGAGTCAGGCAACAGATCATTTATTAAGGAAATCAACGCATATTTATATATTTTCATGTACATTACTATGGATATTTAAGTAAATACACACAGTCTTCCGATTGGTTGTTTCTCACGTAAAGTTAATCTTTCATCTATTTGTGACTGTTTCTTGAATGTCAAATCCTCTATATGTTAACTGCATCCGCCTACGTAAAGTTTGCTGTGGTCGGTTTTGAATCAATCTTTGTTCACATTTTCTCACGACAAATCTTGGGAACGTGAATATTGACGTAAATTACTGTCTACCAATTTGGCAAGTAGACAGCTCTCACCACACCCGCCTTTTTATAATTATTTTCGCACTAAATGAAGATCCATTCTGGGAATGATAATGATAGGGATGAAAATTTATGTATGTTCTGCAAGTGGAATTCGAGAAATGATCAAAAACGTCTGATTAATCTGAAATATGTCAACCAGTGTAAGTGGAAATGTCACTTTTGAAATGGGTGTTTTGTCAACTTATTTGGTAGACAGTTGAAATCACTTATCAGGACATTAGAGAGAAAACAACACTCAGTTCAGCAAGCATATCTAAGGAGTAAAACTGAACAAGAACCATAATAAATTCAGAGGTTGGACTAGTTTCTTTTAATCGAATAGCTCAAAATTTGGCAAGGGCTTCTGCAGTACAACGAAATCGGAAACACCTTACATTTAGTAGATTTCTGTTTAGTGTTGTCTAGATCAAATGTTTGTGGAATACTACATTACAGTGCTGTTTCTTTTCCTCTCTCAAACTCTTGACCTTGGAACCCCATTTGTTGTTGACGGCTTCATCTTAACAATGTAACTAGTGTCTCTCAAAGCCACCTAAAGCATAGATATTTGCAGTGAACATCAACTCACTGTACTGTTGACTCAAGACAGTTAAAGTCCTCTACGTCAAAGGTCTCTCTTCTCTTGACTCGATGGTATGGTGTCGTGTCATTGCTATTGCCAAGATTGATTAGAACAGCAGGCTCATAAATCTAATAAGCAGGAAGATAGTTGGCACAAACTACCAAGTGTACTAACAGTCATGTCAGAATTGAAGATAAATACAAAGTAGAGACACTTGGAAAGCAACAATTTAAGATGGAGTTGCTGGCTGGTCTACGGATATCATCGCTCCAACTCGTGACAATACTGATAGCATCATTTCTGAATTTGTTTGTGACACAGATGAAAGTACTACATTTGCCACTTGGTACCAGAGACACGCAGACCTGTTTAAAATGGATTTTGCAAGAAAAGATGATGCACGGAAAGTTAGACAACTACTGAGGGAGTTAGATAAATTCTGTGACCTGATTCTTCCAAAGATGCCCAGTGACTAAAAATTCGATGAGACTGTTCAGACACGGCGTATTCACTTTAGTGATCACAGATAATTGCTGGAACATTCGTAACCACCTCATGAAACGTGTACTCAATGAAAACGACGACACTCACATTCAGCTAGGCATTGTATATCACCAATGTGTGCGATTCATTTTGAAGTCGCTGGCAGAAAAGCAGTTCAAGGTCATTATTTTCGTTTTCGGTCCACAATGATGCACTTTATTCTGCATAAGAATTCAAATGTTGAGCAGACTTGAACCAGACGAACAAATGACGTTGAAAGACATTGATGACGAATGTCAGCAACTTACCGACCTTCTCAAAGATACCTTTTTGATCCAGTCTCACGGCTACAGTGCAGCCTAAGTAAATGTAGTGTATCCAGTACCGTCGACTTCTAATTCACTGCATCGTCCGAAGCAGACTCCGTAATCAGCACTCTGACATTAAGAAATTCGGTAGTGAGTTAGATGATGCCATAAAAATACAATAAATGTCATCGGTGCTACGCCACTGGTTACAAACAAGGATATTGTAGGCAGACTCGTCAATCAAAGTCTTCTTCTTCTGAAAAGTTGAACCAGTTAGAAGATGAGTTTGCTTCTCTGACTGAGAGGTTTCCCAATGGAGAAGTTTGACAGCTGTCTATTATATAATGGCTTTCTGTGGACACACCTTTTCAGAGTCCAATCATCTCTTCTTGTCAGCTTGTCATCCAGATAGATAATCTTTGACTCATTTCCAATTCTGTTGTGAATTTAACTGAAGGATGAAATTATTAGCCTCCAGTAAAACTCACATTATCAGTCATCAAGAGAGAGTTTAAAAGTGTTGCCGATATATCTCTCTTACAGCATAAGTTTGTCTAATGTTTATTTTAGAATCCCATTTTCAAACTGGCTTCAAAGCAGTCTGCCAAAATTAAGTCAAGTTGAAGAGACTGAATTCATCCCATCCTACTATTTAAATGAATGTAAATTGTACACTGAATGTGCATCACAGTAACAACTCTTTCAGATATGCGGTTGGTATTCCGATACCCAGATTCATGTCCTTCATACAAATTACCCCATGCTGACGAACGATGGTTAAGTTGATACACATAGGCAAAAACTTTGTAAACTCTGGTTTATTCATACTTTCATAAAGGTATAAACATTAAATAGCAAAACATCAGTATAAGCAACCATATCGCTTCGGTTATCATTCATTTAGTAATACAAAACCTTTATAATAGTAATGAACATCACTTAACCAAAGCTCAAAAATTTTGAAATTGTTGAAGTGAACTTGTATTGTACACATGTAAATATTGCATACATTTATTAGGTTCAGTAATATCTCAGAGAGAGTAATTACACAAATTTGGCCTCACAGATTCTAACATTTGACAATCGGATGGCATAGCGACGCCGACATATCTAAAATTCGTCGATGTCGTACATCAGGTGTGCTCAACTTTGGTAGACCGTAGAGGCGACGGATAACTGTCTGTGTTTGTCTCAAGTGTTCAAGAGGGTCTTCAATTGATGTAGTAAAATCAAACATCGTCAATAAAACCAGATGTCAACACGTAACTGCAGACGGCAATACTTCACTGATTGAGTCAGATGGGTGGACTGAACACCATATTTGCCGCAAAAATATCTAAACCACCCGTATTCGAACGCAAATTGAAGCATAACGAAGGAAAGGCGATTTCTACTTTTGGTATCTGGCACTATGAGTTTATTTGCAGCATAGAGAACATGATGTTGCATCAACAGACATGTGGATTGGCTTCATTCAACAAAATTCACGTCAGGCTCTAATTGACTGTGTATCAAACAATTTAAGTTTTCAGTTATTTTGAATGATTCAAGCTCATGTTTTCTGTACAAAATCGATGAATAAGTTTGCATTTCTCTTCACATTTAACTTCGAGAACCTAAAGCATATTTCTTCGTAAAATTGTTCTGTTTTCAATTTATATCTTTTTTCTATTCTAGAAAAAATGAGTAAGAAGGATATCACCTCGATAATTTGGTACAAGTAAACAAAAGATCATGATCATAATCAGTAAAACATATTTGATTTTTAAAAACATTTCTCAGATGTATTCATGCCAGACACGTCAAATAAATCATTCGTGTCAGCCTTTTGGTCAGAGCGCAATGACTATTAGAATTATCCACCATATCTTCGAGAAGTCTGTCAAATTTTTATCAGTGAAAATAAAATCCACACAATTCTTCTCATTGGTAATTTTATTTGTATTGCAGAAGGATCTCACATTAGGAGAACAGTGTTTCAAATGTTCTTGATGATGCAAACTCTGACTGTATATATTCACCTTCAACTGACTACTGTCTGTCATTCAAACTAGATTTGTTTATGAATTAGGCAGTGAAGTGGGACTATACAATTTGCATTGAGAAATGCAGAATAAAAACAAGCACCACCTTGTAGAATTGGAAATCAAACTTCATCTTGTCACAAAGCAGTAATAATGTGGGAGATAAATGAGGAACACAAACATTGTCAATGAAAACATTTCAACCTTCACTCTGATGAAATACTTGTTAGTGAGCCTCATTCACATGAGAGCGTCTAAAGCGTCTACTGAGGTATTTATTCTCGCATTGAATTAAATTGATAACTTTTGTACTTCGATATAATTCAGTCCCTCAGACTTCCGATAAAGATCAAAATATACCAGTGTGTTGAGAAATCCGTTGATTAATCTCCTTGACATGTACATTTGACCGTTTCGACTGTTTTAGTAAAATATTGTAAGTCATATTTTCCTTTGGTGTTTGTTTTTATTTCAGTAACTGAAGGATTCTTATTTTTAAATATGAGATATTTATTCCAGCTTTTCCAAGAGACATCCTATTTGGTGTAAGGATGCTCCTTGAAGTGACTTTGAATGGATAATGATCAACGTGATCATAATAATAAGGGTAAACTCAAGAAGTCGGTAGCATGTAAGTAACGCGTGCACACAGGCGAACAATAACTACTTTGTCGTAGCAATCATCATAATGATGTTTGATTCTCTAATAAAGTATTCTAAGTTAGAAGTGAACGTCATGGAGATATGAGTGACCAGACGAACATTTACGAACACACAGAACAGGTTAAATAATTCTGGTGTCAACTGCCTCAGTTATGATGGACAAAAAAGGCGTGCAAATCTTGAGAATTCACATGGCATCTTATTATTCACGCAAATGATTCACTAGACGTGTCATTCTCAAAATCCTGATCGATCCTTTAACACGTATACCAGCCACACTGAACAAAAATCAAGAAGCAGACGGTGCGCTTACCTAGTCATTTTACTGAAGTAACTGTTTCTATCAGAGCCATTAAATTCAGTGGTCAGTCTGTATGCAATAGTCGCATATATTTCTTTCTTGATATCGCTACCGCTCAATATTCAAAATAGTATTTATGTATGGTTGTGCAAGCTGGAGGAAGAAAACATAATATGGAACTGGTTATTTACCTCAAATTTTCAATCCATAATAGTATTTACCTGTGGTTCGTCGTGTATGAATATTTTTTTCTCTTTGAAAGTTCCAAGTAAGTTAACATTTTGGACGAAATCGCCTTTCTCTAAAAGAATCAATGCCGATTTCAAGAAGATTCGGAAATTGTTCTTTGACTCGTCGACCAGGTTAAATAGCGGAAACTTAGTGATGAGTCGAACCTGCTCAGTGAAGTTTAAAGATACTTTCTGGAGTCTTAAATATCACCGGTTGGAGAGGACTGAGGAAGAATAATCTAGTGGTTTAAATCGTATCACTTGAAATCACTGTCAACGTGTTATGATTAAACAAAAATGCATTTGTTTAATAGCATAATATTGAACAATTGTGAAAGGTGGAGTTTCTAACTTCGTAATCCATTCTGTTATGAAATTGATCAGAGTCGTTATTAGTGAATGACGAAATGGAAGCAGGAAACTAGATAAGCCTCGTTAACTAATATTTAATCAAATCCAATAAGACCATGTCCGCCGAACTATATCCTTTATCATTGTCACCACACAGGGGAAACTTGACTTTGATACTTGCATTCTTCATTAGATTTCCCGCATAAATGTTAATTCTCAACGTCATGAATTCTTATGTGGATGGTGCAAATGCATAGAGATTAAGCATGAGTTTAGTCGGAGTTAATATACCAAAAACGTTTAAGTTTATTATTTGAAGGGTTTCTTAAAAAATATTTCTTAAGTGCTTTCAGCAATTCCCTTTTGATTTCAGAGTATTTTCCATACTAATTTGTTTGTTGATCACATAAGACTATGGAATAAAAATTATTCTTGTTTATCATACAAATGATCATGTGGAAATGACCATGAACGATAAATTCGATTCGACACGTCATCTTAAGAATCAAAGTGGTTCACATTTTAACAGGCATAACTTAAAATTGAATAGTCTGTTTCTTCACACTTCATCGCAGTTTTTCTTGAACACTACTCACTAAACAACATTCATCCTGATTTTTCGAAGATTAGTCGTTTCTAATTTACCAGTACGGAAAAGTCTTCATAAAACAATTCCTCCTCCTATTTTACTTAAGAACTAAGTGATGCTTTGTAAACTTAGAGTAGAATTTGTGCTCTATGGTAGAACATATTTCTGACAAATATTTGCTCCTGTGACTTCATGGGATTAGGAACACACTGGCACAGCAATGTGCGCAAAACAATTGAGACAATTTCGAGTGGTTTTCTGTTTTCATAGATGCTGCAACCTACTACTCTCAAATAGATTTCGGTGACGATTTATCATACAACTCATAAAACAGGACAATTTCGTTGTTTATTTATTCAGATAGCCTTAGTGAGTCGGAACATTTGAAATAAAACAACACCGGAAATGACAAAAATGTTTAGGAATAAATGAAAAGGTTGTGAAAGATCCTCTGTTGAATACATAAGTACAATTTTCCTATCACCTGAAATACCTAAATATGTTTCCTCTGAATGTTGAAAGAGGGAGTTCTTGAGAATAAATGCACGTTCTTTTATTCTGAAAACCCGAATAATAAAGAAACATGACTGCAAACTCTCTACATAATTTTAACAGTGACAAGTGTTCACACGATGTGTGTTAGGAAGGAAGATGAAATTTACGCTGTCATTATATCGGCAAGACACATACTTATATTCTTGTCAATGTTATCGCTATAAAGTGAACAACCGACAACATTCATGTAACTCTCCATCGTCTAATGTCACTGAACGATATCAAACATAACGGCGAAGGAGAATTTAAATCTACAGTATATTTCTTTCAAGTTGTCAGCGTTCCGGTCAGTGTTACAAAAGGGGACACTCACAGTTGTTAGGTTAATCGAGTGAAAAGCTAGACGTTTACTCACAGTCTACTGGGTTTACGATATCTGAATTTTAATGACACGATTTTAACGGAACATCGCCTCACGTCACATGAGAACGTGTTTGCTTGAAAGTTTCAATACTGAAATGGCAGTCACAAATGTCTTGGTATCAATTCTAATGTAGAAAAATGCTTATAATTTATTCCACAATAAATATGACAATTATTCCGAAGAACATAAACTTTCGCTGATTTCAGGCTGAGATGATCATTAACACAACATTTATTCTCCATCGAGTACAAATATCTCATTTGAGGCCATAGTGTAATATAGAATTCATGTGATTCCATCTTCCATTCCGTTGTTAATACTGGCTAAGTAATACAGTAAATAAGTGTAAAGCTTGATAATGACTTACCACATTTGTATGAAGGAATCATCTACTTCTGTGTTTTAACATGTAATCAAATTTCATACTTTTCATTCGTAATATCACTTGTCATTTCAGCCAAGATACGTAAGTCGTTTCTAAACCTGACACTCATTCATTTGACGAGCCTCAACTACATTGAAATAACATTTAATTGTTAATCGTTTCAAAGGAAGTGTACAATATGCAGTCAAATCAGTTTATCTTGCGCTACGATATTTGGGAATGTAACTGCTTTTGAAGTGTTTTTGAATGGTCGCAAATAACTTCTGGGTTCTTCACTGAAGAAAAGGTTTCTGAACAGATATCTCAGGAACTCGAAATATCTACGAGACTGAAAACAAGCACTTTCTAGTGTGAATATTGACTCTGAGCAATATTACACCGC
The DNA here is from genome assembly GCA_944472155.2 of Trichobilharzia szidati. Classification (NCBI taxonomy): domain Eukaryota; kingdom Metazoa; phylum Platyhelminthes; class Trematoda; order Strigeidida; family Schistosomatidae; genus Trichobilharzia; species Trichobilharzia szidati. The sequence goes on along the minus strand of OX235273.1, from coordinate 111,846,521 downwards.
ATGGATTAACATGGAATGGAGGTCGAACGTAGTGGTAAGGTGTTAGCGCCCTTTAGTAGGGAGAGGCCTAATGAACAAACATATACACCAAATTCTAAACACGTGAATTAAGAAGATCCTCTTCAGAAACCAAAATGCATGCAAATTCCTTCAAAAACAAATATGGAAAAGCAATTATCAGACCTCTTTATCAGTCGTGGGTCTGCCAGAAGGCAATAGTTTTATTCTGATTCATAATAACTTGTAAGAGAATGATTTTTTTTGAAATCGACTGTTCTGATGCTTTTCTCTGCTGTACCTCACGTTGAATGTTTATGAGACACTATGAAGAAGTATGAAAATGCTTCTCCTCGCCATCTTATAGATATCGATATCATCTGAATTAACTATTGTGGTCTCCGATATTATAATTATGATTACTGAAATTAACAATTTGTTACTATTTACGCGACTTACAATCCCCTATATTGAATAATGACAAACGTCAAGTCTTTCACAGTATATGCTGAAGAAGTGTTTAGTTCATGAAAGAGTCACAGGTGATATACTTAAAACTCAATTGCAAGACAGATATCTTTCACAAAATCTGACCAGCAGGAAACCTTGAAAAACTGAGATCAAACTGAAATTGAAAAAAAACACCTGAGCATCAAACTTCTGCTCGTTATTTATTCAATAAAAGAAACTCGATTTTGACAGCGTGCATTCACTACCATATTCTGGCAGTCAATGACGTGAAACAAAGCACTGAGTGATAGATAACCACAGTCAATTTAAAAACTACAGATAAAAATCATTTCACCTTATTACAAAATAACCATAACATGCCGGTTGATAGAACCATAACTTATGTATACTCCAATTCAGATAAAGAAGGTAAGCAGCATTTCAAATTTAGTTAAGCAATTTGTTTACCCAAAATGACAAAGTGCATATAACTTAATTATCAATAATGACGATTGAAAAAGTGTTGGGTAGTGAACTAATGGTGGACAACATTCCATGAATAACTGTGATTCACATTTTGAAACTTCTAAATTTGCAGCCACGTACTTTGATATTTGACGAGAGGTACTCCAGTGAATGTGACGCATTTGGCAAATGTCACTTAATATTTAGTTCCTCTTGCTTTGTGAAAATATTTCAAGCAATTAACACGTACATAATATTTTGTTTTCCGATTGAGTTTGTCAAAATTCTGTCTATGCGAAATGCAGGGTAACGTAATTACAGAATAGCTTACAATGGGACTTCAAAATGTAGTGAGCTACATTCATATTGTAGGCAACAAAGATGAAAACTGATGGCACACGCTTAACACGAGGACACGACAAGTAAGCAAGGCAGTTTTCACCCATAGGAACCAAATTCATTTTGCAAAAATATAATAGTCTTCAGAGTATCCCATAACTACAATAAAATACAAAATACCTCAGTGTTCGGGTAATATGTAAATCTCTGACCACAGCTGCCTGTACAATGTCTGTACATATTCACAGTGTAAAGCGTTTGCATACAAAGTCATAAGGAACAATCAAAATGTGACTTGCACATTCGATCTGCATGGAAACTACTCGAGCTTAGAAAATAATAATGAATGAATCATTCAAGTGTTTTTTATCACAAGTCTTCACGTTCAAATACTTTTGTAAACATCCTGTCAGTTGTCGAGAGTGAGTTGCATTCAAATTAAAAATCAGTCATTCGTATGAGATGAGGATAAAGTCTATGACGGAACACTTTTTAGTGCCTCAGGTCTGATATTCAGGAGTTTCGGAAAACGTTTTAGGTGACAATGAGCCGTATTGTCCCCACGAATATAAATGCAGGAATGGACCGTTATATATTTCTTTGAATTCTGAGGTATGTATTTCACCATGGGCTGCCTACTTCATAAGTCAAAACCAAAGTTGATATAATTACAGTATTGTCTGCATTCAGGCTTCAAAATACGGTGAGGAAGAGTATTGGGATAAGCAACATAGACAAGCACTGAAAATATGTGGAAGATAGGGAAAGACGAGAATGAAGGATTATCACCAAATAGAAAAAGAAAACACGAAGTTCGTAAAAGATAACTTTTCGGTGATTTCATTTTGAAAAGCTGAACAATCTCATTTAAATACATTATTTTACATGGATACAATTCTTGTTTGATTCCCCATAATTACGACGGCAGATAAAAGGTGATATTTTATTTTCAACTGCAAGCGGTTTACGAGAGGCTTAGAAACAAAATTACACAGGATTAAAACGGATGACACACTTGTCAATCCGTTCTAGTTCTGTGTAATTTTGAAAATGAAGTCGCCGAAAAGATATCTTTGCTGAACTTTGTGTTCTCTTCTTTCTAACATCACCAAATAATTGAAGATTCTATCCCGAATCTTCACCATTTCTTAAGTCCAAAGCAAAAGTGTCTTCCAGTCAGATGCACAGTGTGATTTGTAAAAGAAACAGTGTGATTTTCATACACTCTCTGTAAAATTTACAGTTCTCATAGTTTCAGTGATATTAGTGCACTAGCCATTTAGTCACCCTTTTATATTTGCCGTATATTATTTTATTCGTAATAGACGGATCGAATTTGTTGAGCACATCGTGATCACTGTATAGAGATAACACACAGTGAGACAGAGATATTGTGTTCACAGATCTGTCAATTAGCTCGAAATGACAGTACAATAATACTACCGTGATTTGGTTACATAAGACCAATAGAAAGAGAAGATATGGATCCCTTCACCAAGTCAAAGAATGATGTTGCTTACAGGATCACCCCAGCAAAAAGGATTTGATCGATTAAACAAGTTTAGAAGTTGTCGTTCAACAAATTTGAGCACTGAGTCAACTCATTCAATCATTTCAAAAGAGATATCTGGGTGTTGAGATCATAGTAATTCATTGTAATTCCTTGAGGATAACCGTAAATCCATTTGAAGAACACTGACACTCATATATTCCTGGTGATAAGGCCTACAGTGACAACGAATTCATTCTCATGATAACGAATGTACGGAAAATAGAGAGGGGCAAGTAAACTAGCAGGTGACATGTTTTATACGAATTGAAGCTCCTTTATTCATGCGAACGCTTAGATGACGAAATCATTATTGTGAAATTATTATTTAACAGTGTCTAAATTTCGCATATGATAATAGAAATGTAATCACATTATCACGTGATTTAACACACTTAGATAATTATTTATTATAATATGCGAAGTGATGATATTAGGTGGTTGTACACTATGTACTATGTACACTATGTACACCGTGATGGCGAGCTACCTAGAATGGTGGCCACATTACAACCTGACTGATAGAATTCAGTCTGCACCAAAAAGAGGACTAGATGCATCACACTAGTTACTAGTGTCAAATCAAAATATGCGAAGTCAATTACTTGGCTTAGGAATGTAATCCGTTTCAATTTGTTTTATATAGAATTTGAAGGTGAGTGTCATTTTAAAATGAAAATGTCTCATTTAAATATGTACATATATAAATGCTTAATGCACAGATCACTGAAAACGGATCTGATTTACATTTATGCACAGAGGTACTAAGCTATTGTGGTTGCTCTTCATTCTATAAATCACATCTTGCCTTCATTTTATTCTGAACAATCAGATGTGGAACTTCATACTTCTTGGAAAGGCTTATTTGAAGATGTTCAGCCACAGGTGAATTTTCTGTAGACTTCAGCAGATGAATAATTTATTTAATAAGTATCAGCAGTGACATGCAGAAATGTGAGTATTGCTAATGGAATCTGGAGTAACTGCTTCCAGTCGTCAGCAACCACATCTTTAGGCTTATACATGGAATGGGAATGAGCAATCTTCAAGGATTCCTCTTGATAGACTGCTCTATGGCTAGCCTGGAAAACAAATTATTATCACCAAAAATAAACAAGCTCCATCTCCACAGATGACGAGATGAATAATCTGGAATTACTTATTACCAAAATGTCTAAACTTAACATATGATAATTGAAATGTATTCACATTATCATGTGATTCTTCACCGTTAGATAGCTTTTTATTATAATATGATAAGTCATTTACTTGTCTTAGGAATGTAATCTGTTTCATTTTTTTTATAGAATTTAAAGGTGAGTGTCATTCAAAATGAAAATGTCTCATTAAAACATATATATATATATATACAAATGTCTAATGCATAGATCACTAGAATCGGATCTGATTTCCATTTAAATGAAGAGGTACGAAGCTGTTGTGGTTGCTCTTCACCTACTCCTTCTCTTGTATAAAACATCTTTGGCTTTTATTTTCATCTGGACGATGGAGTGTGGAAATTCATACTTCTCGGAAAGGCTCATTTCAAGATGTTCGGCGACAGTTGTATTTCCTGTAGACTTCAAAAGCTGATTAGCTTTCCTTACAAGTATCAACAGTGACATCTAAAATTGTAAGCACTGCTATTGAGAACTAGATTTACTTCTCGCAGTCGTTTAGTTTTCGGATGGCGGGATGTTTCTCAAGTACTCAGCTTTTCTCAAGTGAAATTCACTCGTGGACCACACATCAGCCTTCAGACTTTTTTTCAGTATACAGCATGCACTTTTTTACTGACGGTTTGTACGATGTAAAATGTGCTACACTGATTAGAAGAGTAACGCTTTCGAATACTATAAATAATTCACATGAATTGGTTTATTGGAAATTAAACGCATTGAAAGAGTTCTGTTAGCTGGATAATGCCCCCAATGGAGTTCATTGTTCATATTCCCATCAACTCATACGATAACTGGTTATTACTTAATGCGGATTTATAGCAGTGCTCAGAGTTAATAGAGAGTAGCAAGTGTCTCTCTGAATTACCATACTTTTCATTAGACTACAAGAGGTTATTTCGCTTTTTAAAATCACTGACGCTCAGGGTGATAATTTTTTTTGTTTTTATCATACTGAATCTTTCAGGATATATGTATTTTAAGGAATTAAATGTTGTCTGATAGCTGTACCCAGAATGCGTCCTGATTTCAGTTTTTTTTTCCGAAAATATCAAATTCGGATTCATATTTTAAAAAGCTCCGTTTTGCATGCTCATGTTGGATATTGTCAGTGGAAATATCAGTAGACATTTGTATTGAAATTATGTAGAAAAAATTGAAATGGGTGAGTGGAAGACTTTCATGCATTGAGAGCATTTTTGTGCAGTAATGTGTCTGACCTTCACGATAAGGATAACTTTTTTCACATGCATGCACACACTAGCTTTATGATAAAGTGATCTTTATCCATGCTTAGTTGTCTTCACTTAACTTCTGTTACGATAACGATTGATTTTGTGAAGTTTTCTGATCGCTATATTTCCCCATTTGGCTGATTAGATTTAAGTGAAACCGACATTCTACCTTTATATCGGTAGAATCTGGGCACTTTAGTGAAGCATAATTCCACTTTACATAATTTTGTTTGATGAAACACAAAGTGGTGCAGTGTTAGTAACTGCCTGAATTTACAAGCGCATTTTATTGTTCATAAGCATATCAATTTAATCACACAGGTTCCTAATATGGCTTATGTGTCCATTTCTCTCCCACGTTTGTATTTATTAAAACTTTCCATATTTCCGGTACACACGCTGCGTCAATTCGGTAGTCCGTATTCAGTACTAATTAGTAAACAAAGATTCGGTAATCAACCTCTACATGCTCTTAAATATGTTAATTTTTGTTAATTTCACAAGACGATTGCGTAAATTCATGCAGGTGAACGCATTGAAACAGTTGGGAGCTTTCTAAGTGATCTCACATAGCATGGTGAATCATTCTAGCTCTGGTCATACATTTATGTTCGATAATCTAATTGATCCTGACTACATGTTTGATATGTGATCTGAATGTGATTATGTTATGATGATGGATTTTCAACTATGAATGAAATATACAAGCAAACAAATGTGATGGCGAAGGGGTGTTCATTCTTCTCAACAGTAGTGGACATATTTATTGATAGTTGGAAATACATAGATCTTAGAAAGCTAAATTCTGCCCCACGTTACAGCAAAGATATGTGGATGATATATTTGCTGTGTTGAAATCTGGACGCTCTCCCAAGTTCTTTACATAAATAATTTAGAAGCAGTTGGAATCCAGTTGCACATTCGAGTTAGAAAATAAACAATGTGAGTTGACCATGTTAGACTGCGAATTAAAATGAGAATAAGGTATTGGGTCAGGTGCTGGCATCTTTGAGAAATCGAAGTATTCTGATTGCTTTTAGACTTTCGTTATCTCCCTCTAAATTTCATGATTCAGGAACACGTTCATCCAGTACTTTGTATTTTCATAATTTTTATCGGTATCGACAATGTTGTCTACTTTTCTACACACACACTGTCTTAATGCTACAGTCATCTTTATCGGTTCTGAACTGTCTTCACCTAATATCTGTCAACAACTTGTGTTGAAACGGATCACTTACTTTGTATTAAATACGCAGTCATGTTATCAGTCATTATTCATCTCGTGTGCACTGAGTTGGTTTCCTGAGTTCCAAGAATATACATATGAAACAAGATAAGAGAAATAGACAATCGATTACGATGATATTCTTGTAATCACATATGAAACAAGGAGCAAAATTTTGATGAAGACGGATTCAAGGAATTCATCTTGTTTTGGTGGAACTCGGTGGCCAAATACATTGAATTCATTGATGCATAATGAGAAATGTATGCTCAGCAGTATGCCAAATAATCACATTACGGTGGATTAACTATTGAAGATGACTTGGACACATTCTTAACGGTTCAATTTTCGGTAGGTAATTAAGCGAGTATAACGGACTGAAAAAAGGACTATAATCGTGTGCACTTCTGCTGCATCTTTATGATGAACAATTACTTTTCAGTTGAAAAACTAATAAATGTCACAAGCGTATATTGAAAATTAATAAAACGAAAGTATTACAGGCGAATGTTCATATGATGTGAGATACACATGAAAAATGTAAACATATGTAGTGAGTCAATGAAACATTTCAATTGAAAATCTAATATATTTAAAAATATTTAAAAAATTACAGCTTACGAGGGTGAGTAGTTGGTTATATCTTCGGAATTATTTATCACACTTATTTCGAGAATGATTCAAGCCTGTCTCATATCAATGAAACGATTCCCATGACAATACGTGATATCATAGTAACAGAGCTGCAAGTCAGCAAGCTGGTTATGTGCTTGATCAGTATGCAGGCGACTGTTTATTCAGACAACTCAGCGTAACAGAATAATTAGGGTTTTCAACTGTTGGTTTGCAGGGATTTGATTGGTTACAGGATTTTCATCATGAGCTGACATTAGTTAGAGAAGCATTAGAAAACCAGGGAGTACTGGACAGAATCCCGGTGGGTGCGTACTGATGAAGAGTCCAAAACTACGAAGAAACAGCTGTCCAGTACTCCCAGGTTTTCCAATGGTTCTCTAACTACTGTCCGCTCATGATGAAAATCCTGTAGCCAGAGTTTGTTGAGTAAACTGTGGAGTAACTCGACCTCAAGAAGTGTTTCAAACACTACAATTCACAGTCTAATGGAAAGTAGGTTGACTTAAGAATTGGGCCACCATTATTCAGAGCCATGATAGCCAATGTGATTTTATCAATAAAATTTTCTGGATATCGATTTTCACTCAGCAACCTTTTGTTGTTATCAAGTTCCTCATCAGGACATTCATTCAAACAGATTGCTCTCGATTTGTGAAGCAAGCACTTTATCAGATTGCGTTTGTATTTTGAGTGCACAAAGCTGAAAAATGAGTATAGTGAACCGTCGATGTATGTTTTCTATATCCACTTCTCCTAATTTTGTTATCCTCTTTTCTGAGCATAAGAACGTCTAGAAATAAAATACTAAAGTCTTCTTCTTTCTCAATAGTAAAATTTATTGCTGGATGAACACTGTTTAATTTATCCAGGATATTCTTTTCTTCATCCTCATTTGTCATAGTGAAAAATGTATTATCCATGTACCAACAATAGAATTCTGGTTCATCAATAACATCTCTCAAAGGTTCATTTTCTAGTTTCCCAAGGAAAATGTCGACTAGAATGGGTCCTAGTGGTGACCCCATTGCCACACCGTCGATTTGTCTATATAGTTCCTTATAAAAATAAAAAGTGGACATTCAGGAGAACCTGTTTCATAAAAGATAAAGGGATGCCAACATCGATGTTTCGTCTTATGAGTTGTTCGCTTACAAAGTTCACTGTTTCCATAAGTGGTAGATTGATGAAGAAGGAAGATACGTCAAATAATATCATGAATTTATTGCCAACACTTAAGTCTTTTATCCTTTCAACAAATCCAAAAGTATCCTTTACACCGTGTCTCAACAACTCGGTATGAAGAGGCTGTAAGAGTTCGAATAACCATCTGGCTAGGGGATGGTATGTTAAATTTAACATATCTAATACTGGTCAAAGCGGCGCACCATTTTTGTGCACTTTAGGCGAGACATTTAATCTTGGTGTGTACGTTCCAGTTAATTAAAGTGATGTATACTGACTCTGTTAGACAAAGCCTTGTTGTTTCAGTCTTCTCAATGTTTCTACTAACTGTTTCTGTATCTTTTCAATCGGATCCAGAGAAGAGGAGATTTTTTAGAGCTTTAGATAATCATTGAGAATACTGTCATCTCCTCAACGTAATCCGCATTATTCAGGAAAACCGCTCCACAGCCCTTATCCGGTCTTGTTGTTATTTTTACGAAAAACATCCAGAGCTTCTCTATGTTCTTTTGGTCGAAATACTATCCGAATTGCGTTTACTATTCATGTAATAATAGCAGTAGTTGAACAGTGTTGATTTAAGTCTTCCGTTGATGAGGTTATAGGCCTTCAGTTTGGGTGTGGAGAATTTTGAACTGAATTTGTGCATCCATTTCGTTATTTTAACATGGCCAAGCGATAAAACCTTTAGATCCACTTCACTGAGGACTACATAAGAAAACGTATACACAAAACAGTTTAGGTTCAGAGGAAATCTTGTTTCAGGTGCCTTGTTCGCCAAACTCCGTAACAGCTGAATGCATTTCTTTTCTTTCCTTTTGCTAACAATTACATCTTCATAATCTAAAACTAGTTTCTTTACGTTTTCTGGTAATTCGTCAACAGCAATAGAATTTTTCTGTTACCTTCTTCGGTCCAATGATGATACACTCGAACGCCGTGCACGTTATCAGATTATTTAAATTTAAACATGTATTACTCAGTTATCGAAACTCTAAGGTATTTACAAATATGTTGGATTTTCTAGATGAATCGGGTGAGTAGTTTTTTATATCTTTGCAATCATTTATCGCACTAATTTTGAGAATTATCTACTCCTGTTTCATATCAATATCTGTTAACAACTTTTGTTGAAACAGATCACTTACTACATATTGAATACGCAGCCATGTAACCAGACATAATTCGTCTGATGTGAACTGACTTAGTTTCCTGAGTTTCAAGATTATTCATTAGAAACAAAATTGGAGAAATAGACGTTCTGTTACGATGACGTTGATGTAATCACATATGAAGCAAGGAGCAAAATTTTGATGAAGACGGATTCAAGGAATTCATCTTATTTCGGTGGAAATCTGTGGCTAAATACTTTGAAGTCATTGATGTAGGTATACATAATAAGAAATATATGCGTTGCAGTTTGTCAAATATGCACAATACGTTGGATTAACTATTCAAGATGAGTTGAGCACTTGTCTAAACTTTCAATTTTTGGTAGATAAGTAAGCCAGTAGCATGCCGGACTGAAAATATGGACTATAATTCTGTTTGGTTCTGTCGCATCTTCATGATGAACAATTAATTTCAGCTGAAAATCTTGTAAATTTCACAAGTATATATTGAATATCAACACAATTAAAGTATTACAGGGTACATATGAAAAATGTAAACATTTATACTGAGAAAATGAAGCAATTCAATTGAAACTCTAATATATTTACAAATATGTTGGATTTTCCAGAAGAGTCGAGTGAGTAGTTATTTATATCTTTGCAATCATTTATCGCACTAATTTTGAGAATTATCTGCTCCGGTTTCATATCGATATCTGTTAACAACTTTTGTTGAAACAGATCACTTACTATATATTGAATACGCAGCCATGTAACCAGATATAATTCGTCTCATGTGAACTGACTTAATTTCCAGAGTTTCAAGATTATTCATTGTAGGATTATTTTTGTCCTACAGATTTAGTCCTTCCTCAGTACTGACGACACAGAGTCTGGGCTTAACTATAGTTAAAACAGAATGACTTGACTTGAACTTTATCTGTTTCTAAAACAGAATATAAATCATACAATTACACCAAGAAAAATGTACAAATCCACTGTCATTACAAAAACAGGACAAAAACGTACCGAACAGTATTGAGGGTACGGACAAAATGAACAGTCAATTAATTACATGTATACACAAATAGAGTGACAGACAAAAAGAACATTCAAGGTCAACATCACGTGGTGAGAGTTACAATAAATTGACCAATAATCGCGACAGGAAGGTCACATCATATTGATTAACTGTCTATCATATAGTCTATCCATCTGTCGCGATTAACACTCCCCGCGAACGATCACCGCGTTGACTTTTTGTACTTGGAACCATAATGTTGTCTGCTTCTTCCAGCAAACATACGCTTTTTATATCTTGTTCCACTTCTTGAGTTGAAGTTTTCAAAGACACTGTCCTGACGCGGCCATTTTGGTCATAGTACATCTGCTTAACTATAGCCTTTCGCCAGAGACCTCTCTGTGTGTCAGCACTGTTAACTAAGACGAGATCATCAGGTTGTAGGTTGTGCTTTATATCCAACCACTTAGACCTTGTTTGCAGCTTCAGGAGATATCCACGTAGCCATTTATGCCAGAGCAAATCAGCCAAATATTTTGGAAGTAGTTGACTAAAGTGTTGGAAGAAAGCATATCCATACATAGCATTCTCTTTACCTTTGTAATATTGTAATTTCCTTAAGAATTCACCAATTGCTGCACGAGCCACAGTTAAAGGCCTTCTTGGATCCAAGGAAATACACAAATCAGATGCATCGTCCCCACCGACTACTTCATCTGTGCGTACCATAGAATCGTCAGCTTCAATCAAAACTCGCAGAATCGCATAACAAGCACAATAATGTGCTTGACACCATGATCCAATGTCATCAGCACTTTCTGTTGGAGAATAAAACTCCATGGAAGTTACAACTGAAGGAATCATTGACAACCAATTATTATAGACTACATCTGAGACGTCGCCTTGAGCACAGTCGGTATTCAGACCGAACTGCTCGAGAACAAGAGGTAAATCAGATAAATAAATTCCAACGCACTCAGCTTGAAACTTGTCTATTGCAGATGAAAGGTTTGAAAACTTGCTGTCATGCGTTTCTCCTGCTTCACACCAACCTTTTACAGGATCTGCATTTATGACATATTCAGTAGTTTTCGTGTGGAAATTTCGTTTTCCATAACAATCACGCCGAAACAGTTTACCTGAACCATATCCCATCAGTTCATGAAGTCCAACTTGTAATTCAAAGGAACTTTCAGCATGTTCCACGTACATTTGTTTGTCTTCCTTACGTAGAAATTCTGTTTTGGGATCGTTGAAACGAACACTAAGTACACTATCCAAGGAAACATTTTGAAATCCATCAACTTGTCGTACATCATCATAGTTAGGAATATTAGTTCTAACAGGAATTCCAGCAGTTGCAAACATCACTACATCCAAACTAGTAAAGTCTGGCTGTAAGAAATTAACTTTTTCAAACATAGAAGGCCATGGTAAACTTGTTAACAACCTTTCAGCATTATTTACAAGTCATTGGAATTTTTTAGACACTGACCTATTTACAACAGCGACAAATGACTCAAACTTTGAACGAACGCCAAAGGAATCACGGTATGAATCTATAAACTCAATATACTTTTCAACAACAGGGTTCTTATCTTTTACCCATAACCTGAAGGCATCTTTGTGAGTGGCTACTGAGCCAGTAGTGAAGCTTTCAGCATACTGATGCCACATTTCTGATTCAATTTGGTTAAGCGAATGTGCTTTAAAATCTTAACAACAATCGACTAGTAACTTCATCAGCTCACTATAGTCGCCATATTCAAGCTGCAAAGATGTGTCCGAGGGAAGGGAATCTCTTAACTTCTCACGACTTTGACTTAGAGGGATTTGCAGGTCACAGTAATGTTGGGCTAACTGTCTTTGTTTTTCTTGGATAATAGGAGCGTCGAAATGACTTTCTGCAGCAAACGTGTCAGCCTGGACTTTGAACGCATCTATACGTTCACGATGAGTAGCTACATCAGATTCAAGCAAGTTGTGCCGCTTTTGTGCGTTCATCCCACCGTTTAGATCTCGACCGACATCCTCTGAGGCTATCTGAGCTTCAACATCATTCAACCATAACTCGACATCTTCTATGTTGCGCGCGAACTGTTGTTGCCTACTTGCTTGATCTAAATTTTTCTTCTTGTCTCCCATGGCATTTACGAGATGAGACCAAGTTTCATCCAACTGTTCAATCTTTACTTTTATTTTTGGTGAGTTGTAGTGGTTTGCATTTATTAAATCCTGACCTGTCTTTTTAATATCTTCAACGCGTGATTGGTTCGCTTGTATTTCTGCCTCGAAACTCTGATGCTTCGTCACCTTTGTTTGCAATTTCGTGGAGTCTTTGTAACTTTCATCAAGTGCATTTCTAAGTTTTCCTGATATCCATGACTGCATTTCATCTGCACCTCTGTCGAACATTTGGTAACGGTGGGAATCTTGAAGATGCTGACGGCGGTTCTGAGCTTTCTCTTTTAATGCATTTCGTCTAGTTTGAAGACCTTCCTGAATCTCATGAACCTGTGCAGCCGCATAGTGGTTTGACTCGATTAATTTTGCAGCGAATTCATCAAGTTGTCGCATCTTTCCTTCTTGTTCTAAAAGTGACTTGTCGAAGTCTTCATGTTTCCTTATGAGTGCTTCCACAGAATCGAGTGAGTCTTCCACATCTTTTATTTCTAAGAGGGCGTCTTGCTTACCAATCCAAGATTCCGACTGTTCAGCGTCGCGGTAAAAATACTGAAGGCCCATACACTGTCCTAGTTGTTCACGTCTTTCCTTACACAACTGCATCAGGGAGGCTCTCTCTTTCAAGGGTGAAAAGTTTAGCAACTACTTCTCCACTACAGGGATGGCCAACACTTAGTAATGCCTGACCTTCTTGCATGCATGTATCGAAACTGTAAGCTCGAGAATTTATCTCAGTGGTGTATTCTTTATGTCGCACCAGCTACATCCTTAGCCAAATCATCCGCCGATATTATAGCCTTCATGTCATTTATCCAGATACTCAAGTCTCTCCAGTCAGTCAATTCTTTGCTATGTGATTTGCCTTTTAACAAATACGTTGCATAGTTTTCTCTTGTAAACAAATGCCAGACGTTTATCAAGGTCTTTATCTTTAAACTCTGAACACTGGTCTAGGAAATGGCCTCCCGAACACAATATACCAGAATTGAAATCTGAAACATAGTTCATCTGCTTTAAAGTCAATTCGCAGGCTTGCATCTCGTGAGATAGTTTTCTTATTAATGCTGCATCATTGCTTTTAACATTTGGAAATTCTAGGAGTTTCTATGTGAAGGTTCGGGCCACAACATGCCTTTGCTCAAATGCTTCCTCTAACAGTTGTAGGGCTTTATGATAACTTTCCTCTGGCTCTAAAAAAACACAGTGTTTGATTACATCTTTGACTTCTCCTTCACAATACTGTATCAATTAATTTAGCTTACTTCGAAATCCAATGGCATCATTATCCACCAAGTCTTCAAAATTCTTTATAAAATTCCAATAATTTACAGGATTACCGTCAAACTTAATTATCTCTTTTTTAGGCATGTCCAGAAACTTGGACAAGGCTCTGGCGAGCTCATCGTTAGAAGATACAGCGACTGTATGCGAGGTAGAAGGCTCGCAAGGTGACTGATTATGATTAGAACATTCACGACTAGCTTGTCGTAATCTTTCCAATTCAATTTCTTTCTCTTTTTGGACTATGCGCAATTTCGCTAGCTCCAATTCTACCATATAGCGTGATTCATACTCGTTGCTTCCAAAGAAATCAGCTTCATTACTCTTTTCTAACTGTGGAGTTAACGACGGCATAGTTTCATAACTTTCGTCTGCCATACTGTTCGAAACTTTGTAGGATTATTTTTGTCCTACAGATTTAGTCCTTCCTCAGTACTGACGACACAGAGTCTGGGCTTAACTATAGTTAAAACAGAATGACTTGACTTGAACTTTATCTGTTTCTAAAACAGAATATAAATCATACAATTACACCAAGAAAAATGTACAAATCCACTGTCATTACAAAAACAGGACAAAAACGTACCGAACAGTATTGAGGGTACGGACAAAATGAACAGTCAATTAATTACATGTATACACAAATAGAGTGACAGACAAAAAGAACATTCAAGGTCAACATCACGTGGTGAGAGTTACAATAAATTGACCAATAATCGCGACAGGAAGGTCACATCATATTGATTAACTGTCTATCATATAGTCTATCTATCTATCGCGATTAACATTCATTTGAAACAAAATTGGAGAAATAGACGTTCTGTTACGATGACGTTGATGTAATCACATATGAAGCAAGGAGCAAAATTTTGATGAAGACAGATTCAAGGAATTCATCTTATTTCGGTGGAAATCTGTGGCTAAATACTTTGAAGTCATTGATGTAGGTATACATAATAAGAAATATATGCGTTGCAGTTTGTCAAATATGCACAATACGTTGGATTAACTATTCAAGATGAGTTGAGCACTTGTCTAAACTTTCAATTTTTGGTAGATAAGTAAGCCAGTAGCATGCCGGACTGAAAATATGGACTATAATTCTGTTTGGTTCTGTCGCATCTTCATGATGAACAATTAATTTCAGCTGAAAATCTTGTAAATTTCACAAGTATATATTGAATATCAACACAATTAAAGTATTACAGGGTACATATGAAAAATGTAAACATTTATACTGAGAAAATGAAGCAATTCAATTGAAACTCTAATATATTTACAAATATGTTGGATTTTCCAGAAGACTTGAGTGAGTAGTTGGTTATATCTTTGGAATCATTTATCACACTAATTTCGAGAATGGTTTGAGCCTGTTTCATATCAATGAAACTATTCCCATGACAGTACGTGATATTATAGTAACAGAGCTGCAAGTCAGCAAGCTGGTTATGTTCTTCGTCAGTATGCAAGCGATTCTTTATACCGACAGCTCAGCGTAACAGAATAATTAAGGTTTTCTTGAGTAAAGTGTGAAGTAACTGGAGCTCAAGAAAAGTTTCAAACACTCCACTTCGCAGTCTGACGGAAAGTAGGTCGAGTTATGAATCGGGCCACCATTATTCGAAGCCTTGAGAATGCCAGTGATTTTAATTTCTTCCTATGGAACTCCATTTTTTGTAAGCAGTATATGGTAATGTAATTTAGATGCCTCAGCTTTGCAGATCTATCCCTAATTTTATCTGTCTTCGGAAAAAAATATGCGACTGATTCCTCCTCCTGCATGCCAACACTTTTATGACAAGGAATATAATGGAATTCAAAAGAAATAGAAAAGAATTCTTGTAAACCCAGATTTGTCTTCGCATTTGAGAGGATTTCAGCAAAAGAAACAAAACCGAATCTGTAGAAATAAATATGGAATATATTTGTATACTTAACTCTGGTTTTTCCAACTGAATGTCTGATGTTTCAGAGATGCGAACGAAACGAGAGCGTAGTGCCTTTGATAGTTTATAATTCACTTTACAGATCACTTTGAAAGTTGTGTTTGTTGATATGGAATGACCAGTGTACATCAGTCTGCAAAAGCCTGAACAGCTAGATCTTTTTCTATCTAGCCATTTGAGTGTACATATATCAGTTTATCTGCTGCTGGAAAGCCTGGAAAATTGGTCGTGCGGTGCGCATCCTATCAATTAGGGTTCAGAAACACTATCACGTTTGGCTACCAAAAAGTCAAACTGGCTGTAATAGCAGTTTAAAAATCAACCATCTGATCTAAATTGGGCATTTCATCTCAGCAAACTTCTCCTTCAAAATGATCTGCAACGTGAATAATAAACTATCAAAGGCGATAAGTTTTCGTCTCCTTTGTATCGCTGAATCCCTACACATTCAGCTGGAGTCCTGTATACAAAAATAAAATCATCCAACCATTTCTGCTATCATGGTCACAAATGTGTTGACTGGATGGTTTTGCGTTTGTTTGTTCTAACGCCTTATGACATCCATATTTTCCTGTGTTTCTATGTGCATCCTAACCACTTCTAACATATTAAGCTACTCGTCTCATCATGCAACTGCATCACGCTTATTCAACTTCTTGTGTTGATTACCATTAATGACCATGTTTTGGACAACGCAAAGATAAGAGTTGAGGAGTGAGGTGGAGTATAACTTCATTGTGTGCAACATTTTTATTTTGATAAAGTCACACAGTGTCACGCTGCAATATTTACTGATAGATCAAATTTTGAAACAATATCTCAGAGAGGTATGGTACTAAAGTAACATTCTTGCTCCGTTTATATAGAGTGGATATTATTCTTCAGCACTGTGACTTGAAGAAAATAAAATTTCATCCATGATGCAATCATGTCAACTTTCTTGATTTGAATACCTCAAATATTCCAGCTTCTAAACTTTGCAGATTTGTTTTCTTTAGTGATTTTGTCTAATCTGAATTTCTCTATGATGTTATCTTCCCACATATTAACAGTCGATTCAGAATACCTCAGTAGGTCGATATATTGACATTCTGTAATTGAATATGTTATGTGAAAATTTCCAGCGTGTAAAATCACATTATACTTTTATGAGAAATAAGGTTTGGAATAAAGGTGTTAATATATTATTGATCTCGTTATCCGACGTACCGAAAGGTATTCCTAATATGACTAGTCTTATCCATATTTGGATTTGTTATGCAAAAGATAGTCGTAATATTCTCTCACAATGATGATAACGGAGAAACGATGTATTTCCAGCCTAAAAGGAAGTTTAATTCAACTGGCAGTCCAGATTGTCACGTTCGACACACCATGCATCTGATTCCACCTTTATTTAATGTTGAAATATATCAATCTTAGTGTGTATTAGTGTGTAGTTGATATAACAGTCTCACTCAGTATATAAGGTCTTTCTCACAATCCACGTGACGTACAATTCAGTGGGTGATTTAGCAAGGAGTCATGGAGTATTAACGCCTAATCTTTCATTCATACTCCTGTCAATGTATTGATGTTAGTTGGTCTAAAATGCAGTTGATAAATAACACGCTGTAATAAGCTGAAATTGGATGTCAATCCCGTAATAATACGTTCCACCAAACAGTTGAATTTTCTCTTCGTCATTTCCAGCAATTATTTCCATTTTATAAGTTTCGACAAAACAACAAGAAGACGTAGCTTACCTTAAAACCTGTAGTGTATTTGCGCTACACATTTCGAACATTCTGACCACACAAGCACCTGTCATACTCGTTAATATAGAAGGCAAGAGAACAAGAATTCTCAAAAAGCAGGTTAACTTGTGCACAGACCAAGGCCATACAGGAGATATTACTGCAAAACACTGTGGCTCTATGGAGATAAAATTTCATCCATGATGCAATCGTGTCACTTTTCTTGATTTGAATCCCTCAAATTTTGCAGCCTTTTAACTTTGCAGTTTTCTTTTCCTCAGTGTTTTTTTTCATTTTACTTATTTACATTTTACTTATTTAATTTGACTCTTAAACAGAAATTATTGTGTATTTTTCTCATCCACTCGATATAAATACACAAATCTACAGCCTAGATGATGATTTCTTCGAAAAGATCATTTTCTTCGCTGCAACTGTCTTTATTTTCCCTGTGATCGAATGTGTATATTCCATGATTTAAAAACGAGCATGGACCGTTCTACGGTAAAGGAAATGAACAAGTTTCTACGTTTTTCTGTCAAGCTTGCTGAAGCGAATGCGAAGATTTCCTTCTTGAAGAGATGCCTGGATAATCACGATTACCTGAAAGCATTCTGAAAAAATCTGAGACGCATTTATATATCTCCCAATTCACGCACGCTCAGAAGACACACCCAGAATCATATAGATGCCGTCCGATCCAGATTACCTGAACTGTAACAAAACGTCTCAATGAGCTCCCACGTTCTTTATGATTTAACTGTTGATGAACGGACGTCATTCGAACACTATACCAATACAGTCTCAGAGAAGAGAAAGGAAAATATCATCATGAAACTTAAACAAAACCTAAAATCAGTCACCAAGGAAACAGCTTCCCATCTTGTCCCGAGAAATATGTATTCAGTTTTTCTGATGTCTCACTTTCACCGATTCAAATGCAATTGTTGTCGCTCGGACAAACATTTTGTGATGCATCATCAAAGGTAAACGAATTGAACACCAAAGTACAACTCAAGAATTTGAATAGTCAGACGAATGATCTGGTCACAGTTTCATATGACAGTGCAGAACACTTCAAATCAACTGTTTTGAATTGCTGCCGCGACTACATCAACAAAAAACCTTGACTTGGTAATATGCTTTCAAAAGAACATTGAAAGCAAATCAAAGAATTGAAATCAAATGATCACCTGATAATAACTCGACCAGACAAATGTTCTGGAATTGTTCTGCTTAACAAGTCAGACTGTATGAAGAAACTCTCGTCAATTCTATCTGATGACAGCAAATTTCAAAAACAGATGATCCAAAAAGATCCAACTGAACAGACAGAGCTCCAGCTAACCAACTTATTGAAAAAAATGAAAGATGAATCGATCATTAATACAGAACTATGTGAAAAACTTCGCTCATCTGGTTTTCCATCGCCACGAAAGTATGGACTACCCAAAGTGCACAAAAAATACGTCCCACTCCGTCCAATATTAGATATGATCAACTCGCCTAATCACCTAATCGTGAAGTGGCTGGTAGAAATTCTTCGATCAGTGAAAGAAAAGTTGTCGAGATACAACCTCCGCGACACATTCGATTTCGTGTATTCAATTAAAAATGTCAACCTCGCAAATAAAAAGATGGTCTCCCTAGACATTGTCTCTCTGTTCACCAATGTTCCACTGACAGAAACTATATGCTTTCTGCGTAACTTCATCCAATGCAACAGCATAGGTGTCGGCATACCGATCAATCATCTAAAGGTGCTGTTGCTAAGTTGCACCTTCAACGTCTACTTCAGATTCAACAATGAAATCTACAGGCAAACAGATGGCATAGCAATAGGCTCTCCACTCGGACCACTCGTATCCGACTGTTTTATGGCCAGCCTTGAAAACAACCCCTTATCATCAAATTTCGACGATCTTCATCTCTACAAGAGATACATTGATGATACTTTCATCATTTGTGATGATAAGCTGGATCTCGAAAACTTACTTCAAATCTTCAACAATGCTCACCCAAATATCAACTCCACACTTGAGAGTGAATCCGACGGAATGTTTTACTTCCTCGACGTCCATCTGACAAGAAACGACGACAACTCTTTGAAAAGGTCCATGTACAAAAAGCCTACATGGAATGTACAATTCATCAACTTTCAAAGCTTATTGTCCATAAGCAGAAAGAGGAACCTGATATACGCTCTTTCCTCGAGGATTCAGAAGATATGCAGCGAGGAAGTGATTGAAGAAGAACTACGTAATCTCCGATATACTTTGATTGAAAGCGATTTCCTGTCCATGTTCATCGACAAGAATCTCAAATCTAAGAGAACTTCCAAACAAGTCCAATCCGTTCCAAAGAAAATACTTCTGCCTAATCTAGAATTCAAAGGTGATACTGAAGCAGAAATCCTTCGTAAAAGCCTGTCCAAATTGCTGAGGAAAACATAATACGCCGCGAGCCTACGACTGACGTTTCCCTGCAAGAAACTGTTAAGCCAGAACGCGAAAGACAAGCTGTCGCTTTGTGCCACCTCAGCGTGCATATACCAGTTTACTTGCTCTTGTGGAGCTGAGTGCATCGGCCGTAACATGCGCCGACTTGAAAAACGTGCCCACGAACACTTCTCAGCGTGGATGGTAAAAGGAGACCAAAAACGGGTTATACAGTTCAGTAGCAGAACATCTGGTCAACTCAGGACATTCAGCGCCTTTCGAAAAATCCTTCAAAGTAATATGCAAGATTCAGTCAAACCTATCAAAGGGAGTGAAATCAAGACATCTGGGCATAGCTGAGGCGCTAGCTATCCAAAAGCTCAAACCCACTCTTTGTATCCAAAAGAAATACGTCCAACCCCTGTCCTTCACATGGCCATCATAAACAAGTAAACATTTTTTGAGTAATGACCATCCCATCGCCTTTCTTATCTAAACTTCCTGTTTATTCATGTTATTTAAATTTTTTTTTCTTAATCCCTGTCTGCACTATCATATTTTCATATCCACACTTCCTGTTTATTTTGTCATTTTACTATTTCTACATATTTAATCCCTGATTGCATAAACACTTATTCATCACATAAGTTTTTTATCCAAACATCCTGTCTATTGATATAAGAATACATTTTGTTATTTCTATATTTCTAACCCCCAATTGCACAATGTCAATCTTGTTAGTTATCATAATGCTACTTAGTTTAAGTTTCATCCGTCCCCCTGTTTACATTGGAACTCTAATTGCTAATTGTAATTTTTAATAATTTGACTCTTAACCGGACAATATTCTCGAACTTTCCCATCCATTTGATATAAATACACGAATGCACAGCCTAGATGATGATTTCATCGAAAAGAAAATTTTTTTTCGCTGCAACTGTCTTTATATTCCCTATGATCAAGTGTGTATATTGTCTACTCCACATATTTTGTATCAATTCAGAATACCTCAGTAGGTCGATATATTGACATTCTGTAATTGAATATGTTATGTGAAAATTTCCAGCGTGTAAAATCACATTATACTTTTATGAGAAATAAGGTTTGGAATAAAGGTGTTAATATATTATTGATCTCGTTATCCGACGTACCGAAAGGTATTCCTAATATGACTAGTCTTATCCATATTTGGATTTGTTATGCAAAAGATAGTCGTAATATTCTCTCACAATGATGATAACGGAGAAACGATGTATTTCCAGCCTAAAAGGAAGTTTAATTCAACTGGCAGTCCAGATTGTCACGTTCGACACACCATGCATCTGATTCCACCTTTATTTAATGTTGAAATATATCAATCTTAGTGTGTATTAGTGTGTAGTTGATATAACAGTCTCACTCAGTATATAAGGTCTTTCTCACAATCCACGTGACGTACAATTCAGTGGGTGATTTAGCAAGGAGTCATGGAGTATTAACGCCTAATCTTTCATTCATACTCCTGTCAATGTATTGATGTTAGTTGGTCTAAAATGCAGTTGATAAATAACACGCTGTAATAAGCTGAAATTGGATGTCAATCCCGTAATAATACGTTCCACCAAACAGTTGAATTTTCTCTTCGTCATTTCCAGCAATTATTTCCATTTTATAAGTTTCGACAAAACAACAAGAAGACGTAGCTTACCTTAAAACCTGTAGTGTATTTGCGCTACACATTTCGAACATTCTGACCACACAAGCACCTGTCATACTCGTTAATATAGAAGGCAAGAGAACAAGAATTCTCAAAAAGCAGGTTAACTTGTGCACAGACCAAGGCCATACAGGAGATATTACTGCAAAACACTGTGGCTCTATGGAGATAAAATTTCATCCATGATGCAATCGTGTCACTTTTCTTGATTTGAATCCCTCAAATTTTGCAGCCTTTTAACTTTGCAGTTTTCTTTTCCTCAGTGTTTTTGTCTCATTTTTCTTTCTCTTTAATATTTTTTACCCTTTATTTTTCATATTTATTCAGAATTCGTGCGTAGGTTAATCCAGCGTGTATTGTCGCACTATATTTTCATCAGAGATAATGTTTGGAATAAAGGCATTATTATAATTTTGATCTCATTATCCGAGGTATCGAATGGTCATCCTAATATATCTAGTCTTTTGATGTGGTTCTGTTCTCTGAACTGGATAGTTGGTTTGCGCAAATTAACTATCCAGCTCAAAGAACACAACCACATCAAAATCATTCACCTGAGGTACAAATCTTCTCTATCATATCTATGTCTAGTCTTATCCATATTTGGATTTACTATGCAGAAGATAGTTGTAATATTCTCTCACAATGATGAGAAGGTAGAAACGTTTGATTTCCAGCTCAAAAGGCAACTGGTAGTCCAGATTGTCACGTTAGGCAAAAGATATACTCTTCGTTTTTAGTGAACACTTACTATTTCCAGCAATTGGTTCCATACTATGAGCTTCGACAAAAAAATAAGAAGACGTAGCTTATCTGAAACCTGTAAGTGATTTGCGCTACTCATTTCCAACATTCTGAACAAGTTTATAACACACTTGTTTCTATAGAAGGCAAGAGATCAAGATTTAACACAATACAGGCTAAATTGTGAACAGATTAAGGCCGCGCATAACAGATAGGAAGACGACACAAGGATGTGGAGTAAGAAATAAAAATGAGGAAGGTAAAAATATTATTAGGTAAAAATTGAAGCATATTGTTTGACAAACAGTTCATCTCATAACTTCTTACCATCTCACCACCACCATCTCTATTGGAAGTTAATAGTCACTATTTCTCACATTTTGTCGTGTGTTCATTACTTCCAATTGACTGAAATCCTTTTTCAAAACACTTCTTATTTCTCAGAAGAAAAATGTATGTAGAATACTTTTTCCATTATACAAATGTCTAATTTGAAGATGGTAGTAATTTTGACAGCAGAGCACGTTCTATTCTGTTTCATGTTTCCTGGAATTAGATCATGAAACACATTCAGTATAAAATAGTTCCAAACTACTCAACTGGAGGCTACTGCCCCAGTTACTACGATGACACTTGATAGCATTTTGTCCTTCGTCGACGTGAAGAGGAATTCTAGTGATTGTGGAAAGTTGATGCGTGAATAATCAATAAAATAATTGTACAGCTGGTATACAAGTGGTTATCATTGAGGAAAAGAACAAACGCTGATATAGATAAATTCTATAGTAAATATATACTCTTGAAACAATATTGCACTCAAGATAAGGACAATTTAACTAGTCACACCGGCTGATCCGTTGCTCAACTACCAGTGAGTGATATTTAAGGCATTCAGATATTCATCATTACACACGACTTTGATAGTACTAGAGAATGACTTATATCATTTTCGTGTAAAAATTAGTGATTTATCTCCTTTGAAATTTATGCGGTGCTGTTTCCTGCATCTGTATGAATGACTTTTTTCACTGCATTCCTTAATGCACTGTATCGTTTCAGTTAACGAATGTAAGTTAGTGTTAAATTGCTTTATTGCTATTTTGAGCATCCCTCAGTCTTCACATAAAGGTCAATTAAGGTGCTTAACAGTGTCAACTCACGTACTAATTTCGGTCGGCAGAATGTAACAAATTACGCAGTTGTGTACTACATGTGACATAATTCAATTTCACTGATGTTTGATGTTTTTCGTTCACGTTTCCCATTGGAACAAAGGGCTTCAAGCTTGTGGCCTGAAGTTTCTGTAGCAGTGTTTATTTTACAGGATGGGGTTGCTAGCCTCTTGCCCAACCTTTCCTCTTCACCAGCATTATTCCTGGCTTAGCAAGGTAAAGGATTGCGTCGGCTGGGGATCGAACCCCAGACCATGTGCATGGTCGGTGAGCGTCCTAACCGCTATGCCACCGACGCGATGTTTTGTTTGGTATTTGTCTATAATCTCATTGGATGCATATAGCATGTCGTCATTTCGTAGGAATATGTGCAATAATGCCATGACATTCTTACATTTAACTGGTGTGAGATTCACAGCGACAGGCAAATTCAAAGAATTCACTATCCACACAGGTCAAAAAAGTTAAATTAGCACTATAAATTACTGTTAATTTTCTATGGGTCCAGCCATCTATTGATCTTCTCCACCCATATTTCCACGAATTTCTAGTACTCATTTCTATATTCATTTGAAGCTAGAATATGTGCGGGAAAATTAAAATGAATTCTATAATAGAGTTATATTTTACGTATTTCAAACACATTATTAATAATAAAACATCATAATACAGTGAGAAATGAACTTCCAAAAACGGGTGAGTGAGGTGCAAAGTAATTATTCCTTTTATACTGTTAACGTTTGATCTACACATTATTGTCACCCATCGAAGGTTGAAACAAGCGGCATCATATTACCTAGTGATTACGGATTTTTCATGACAATTATAAAATTATGCGAATCATAAAAAGAGTGGACGAATAAAATGTCATGCAACTAACACTGACATGTGACAGGCAGGCAGATATTTGTCGTTTAAGCGTCTTATTTGTAGCTAGATAAGCCGTGACACCAACCGATTTAAATTAAAAGACTGAATATTTCAATAAATACTAATGCTGTGGTGGAGTAATACAGAAAATGGTTGCCAACGGAATATTGTTCTCATAGTGAGAGTCATTGAATTTGTTGATGTTCACGTCTGGTCATACTATTCTATTAGTACAATAGTGCGAAAGCAACATAATTATATATGTGTATTAGAACATCCTATTTCATGTCATTTAATGTGAATGAAAATCAAATGCTCAATGTTTACCTAAAGAATACAAACTGTGTAGATGCAATTCCGTGGTTGACCACTTGAAAATGTACCTTGACTTCCGTGTCTTGCCTTCTGTTGTTACATCACCAGTATAACCACAATTGACTGATAATGATCAGACACTTACAAGATACCGTTTCAAAACGGAATATTGTGGAAATACAGCAACAGAGAATAGTTGAATCTCAATTAGGTTGAAGAATGAGTTCTCAATTCAATTTCTCCCTTATATTCCATACATAAGGGAAAATTATACTATAAGTCAAACTGATGACGGAATTCATCTGTCTCAGAATAGCTGAATGTGCTTGGTTTATTTGCTGACTTCATCATCATTGCACTGGTTTCAAATCATATCGTGACACATACGTGGACCTGTTAGAAGAGTATCGGTTGCACGTACTGTGGAAGAAATATTCCATCCTAATTTAGGGACAAAATTATTCTGTGGAGTATTTGGAACACTTGCCTCACTGATTATACCCTCAGCAGAAGAGCCAGATTTGCGAGAAGCCAAATCTATCCACTTTGATTTTTATTAAATTATCTGTTTAATAATCCCCAACGAGACTAAAATCATAGGATTTACTTTCTCTTGAGAATAATGGGATTCATCCATTGGTTTCATCATTGCTTAAATAGATTCTTAAATGGTGTATCAGAATACTACTAAGTCAACAGCACTGAAATACACGATGTATTCATGATACTTCCTTCCTTCAGTACCATTAGAATGTATTCAGATATATTTTGATGCTCACAGTAGTGTGGAGAAGGGTTGAATTTCTCAATATCTGTGAGGAAGTTGCTGAACTGGCATAGATGTCATCAGCCTTGACAATGAAATGTCAGTAAGTAAATGTCGAAGCTAGGAGACATTGAATTACCATTTTGCATTTTAAACAACATACTTGACAGGGATGAGAAACTTAAAGTCATACATACTATTGGCATATGAATAAACTTTGAGATTTACTCTGACATTTGATAACAATGACACAAATCATTGCGCTTATCTGTTTCCTTCTTAACGTCAACAAAGTTACTTTGAACATCTGGAAGGGGCAAAGACGTCTTCAAACAAAAAGGAGAATGTTTTGAATACTTGACACTTAAGCTAGTGTCATTCAAAATGTGATGATGTTTACACTGGTAACATACTGAGCATACAATTAACCTCTGTGCTTTGCGTTTAGCTGTATTTTCTAGTTTCATTAGAATGTAAATAATTCAGTGTAATGCGGCACACAAATATCTGGGAAATCTCCTCACTTCAACTTGTAAAATACAGTGAGAGATTCTGAGAAATGTATACTGATTCGTTTGTTATACATTAGGAAGAAAATTCACAAAACAAATTCATGGATTTGACTGCCCATTGGAAAACAGCTTTGCAGTGAATATGTATCTATCTTTACATATATTTACACATATATATCACCATATGAGTTTATATACCAAACAAGAATTATACCCGGAACCATCTCACAAACTCATTCGAAATACTCATCAATTTTTGCGACGTTTAGTAATGGATTCCATGGATTTATACATCATTGGAATCCATTGAACAGGCCGCCTTTTCTTTATTCATCTACATATATATCAATGGCTGAAATCTAAGAAATATTGCTAAGAAAGCAATAAGTGTTTAAAGTGTACGTGGAAGGGTTCTTCAACGAACAGTTCTTGGAATACATTAAATTATTATTTACATTAATCAATACTCATTGCTTCTTGCATGCAGGCGTTTCAGTCACAACGCTCTGCACCATTCTTCACCCACAAAATATCAGCCAGACTTTGGGTTTTGCTGAGAATATTCACTGTCCTCTATTCATGCATTTCATCAATGTTCAAGTGACAGATGATATCAGATTTGACGTATCAAAGGAGAGTAATTAGTAACATCCAATCATGTTGTAATTGGTGAAGCAGTTGACAGTGGGTAGATGTTGAAATATTTTGTCTTCCGTATATATAATAATAAGGGACTAATGTAATCAATTCAGATGCTTCCATCAATCTTAATTTTAGTTCAATTTGTTGGCCTCTCGTTCGTGTAGTTAATGTTCCCAAGTACATTAGACAGACTTATCACATTTTTCCCTAGGAAATCCACCTTTCATAAATACAACCAGAGAATGCATTTTAGTTTATTCAACAAATATTCTCGCTTTACAAATACGTAGTTGCCCTACAAGTTCATGGCTGGGACGGTAAGTTCTTTCTCAAAATATGTTTGTTCTACATCTCTTATGAAGTGAAATGAACATAACTTTTTCAATGTGAACACCTTCCTTAATGTAAGTACATTTCAGTATGGCAAGCAGGTGTGTCAATATGATTTTAAAATTTTCGCTGCTTCAGAACTGCATCGGGTTCTGATGTCATAATAATTGGGGCTTATTCCGAATTAATCACACAGCAGATAATACCGACAGTCTGGAATCAGGTAACACGTGCAATTAGTTAACTGCAGGCAGTTAAAGCTAAAGGAATATTTAGACGAGAATTATGCGAATAACTCCCGCGCCCACATGTTGGTGACCATATCAAATAGGCATTTCGCATTGAAATTAGACTACAAAACTTTTAATTACGCCATTCACCTCCGCATGTAATTGCAAAATCATTTTGAGTGTTTTGGCCACATTTTTCAGATGTGCCTACCTTTCTGTATCATCAAATGAAGTAACTGTAGCTGAACTTCCATAAGAATGAAATGATTTCTTTTGAATGTTGATATCTAAGCTCTCATGGGCTTTGTGAAATAGAACTTAGCATTTACGGTCTCGAAATTCTATATTATATATATAAATCTGAATACATCTGCTCCAATGATTCTCAGCTAACTTGTGTTAAATGTCTAGTCTATTCAAAATAGGTATAGACAGTTTCTGATTCGCATCTCAAGAAAAGAAGTCAACTTAAGGGTTGATAATATCAGCGCTCGATGTCTTGCATTTTAAACTGAAACTTCGTTTCTGCAAGACACTCAAAGGATTATTTGAATGGGTGAACTCCAATCTCCTGGTTAATGACTCGGTGAAATTACGCTAGATAGATTGTGTTATCCTAAAGAAATTCGACCCAGAATTATAATTCAAGGAATGTATGAGCTGTTCAAATTTTTAGCATGATTATTAGTTCACTTACTAGTTAAATGACGACACCAAGGATACACCTCACTTTTGTTGTTTCGGTATCCTTTTATGAAAATTTCAATATAGAGAATACGTCGAAATGTTACCTCAAAACGTAGACATACATACATCGCTTTCTATGATGTCAGTTTCCATCTGAATGATAATATCAGACGGACACAGATAGGTCCATCCACAGTGATGTAATTATTAACAGTTTTATTATAAATAGGGTGCCCCAAATATCATTGGTTTGCAGTGTTGAATCAGTGCCAGCTTCATCAAGTCATATACTCTTGCATATAGTTTTCACCTACTGAGCTATAGTCTCCTTAATTTCCAGATCTAATTTGTCGCGTTGGATTCAAAGGAGACTGATATGGTACGTTGACTATCAAGTTAACAGCGTTAGATTCATTGTAGTCATATGAGTCTTACCAGGTATACCTTGCATGTACATTAGTCAGTATTTGTTGGTTTGACAGGTGTAGGATGAAGAGAATAAATGTGAGTACTTGTCGGCTAGCCACACAGTTGGTGACAATCATTGTGGAATATAGAATATGAATCTTCTTAGTTCCCTCATTGTTTTCTCCGTCTACCTGTCACACTTTTTTAGATGGAATTCGGAGAATTAGGTTAAAAATAAGTAAAAGAAGTCTGAAATTGCAATGAATCAGTCTGAAATTGATGTAACTGAATTGTAATTTCCCCAATGTAAACCATCCAAATGAAAAACCTGGCCCAATTGTATTCACCACTAGATGAGCTAAGCGTCAGTTTGATCATTCATTTGCTCCCTCATCACTAAGTCTTTGTCCGTCTTCCCTTGATTATGCCACGGCCCGAATATAATCAGTTTTATATATGATATGACTAAAGTAGCTTTGACAAATATCAATGGGCATCAACTTTCAGGTTGTGCATGATGGCAACGAATTCCACAGTTAGGAATCACTGCATTGCTTTTCATCTGCTTACATTATAATTATATTAGATATGAAGTTTATCTTATTAGCAGATATGCATTAATGAATTTGGTTTCATGATTGTTACCAATGATTAACAAGATACACCTCAAACGTCAGGCAGTTCATTCACCAAACAAAAGGAATTTTTTGCTGAATATTTTCGTTAACTGTGCTTGCTTCTTTCTGACACTTTGTATGCAATCCTGAGCATCTTACTAACATGGTGGGAGAAAGTTTCAGCGTTGACTTTATTAGCCATCTGATAGGATAGCAACAATCACCTAGAAAAAATACTTAGTGTTCCCAGGGTTGTTTTCCCCACTGATATAAGCCTCACTCACCGAATTCCTATGCTACGTGGAAACGTTCTCAGTAGAATAATCTTTATTTAACAAGTTTGTCTGAATTTATGAATTGTGACATTCATTTCTATATAATTATCAACCCAGTCATGTATATCGCGTATATCTTCTTACTTTCCCAAATATTCGCTTGTGTTTTCCAGGTGGCGGGGATGAATACTTACATCGAATTCTGTTGAGACTACAAAAAGAATTAATAATCTTTTCCTGACTGTGTTTGTGATTCATCGTCATTAAATTTTTTAATGTTTTTCTTAAATACTAAATTCCGACTTTCATGTCCAATAACGGTTGTTCACTCAACTTTTGCAAATGTTTTCAATTTTCATTTAAAGAATAAATTTTTTTGTGTTTCAATTATGCCTAAGCAAAATAAACGTCATTTACAACTCTTGATGGAATTTTCCATTGGTAAGAAGTAAACCAGTGACACTGAGAAGTGATATTGATTGACGACAATTGCTGTGATGAAATAAGTGAAACTGATTGGATAAATGAGAATTAACTTAACAACGGATCAAGTATTTTGAGTTAATCTTTAGGCATGAAATAACCGTCTTCTCACTTTTCTACACGAAGGAAATCACGGAGACAATTTTTATTAGGTGTGAAATCACTCACTGGTCTCTTCAGTGTGCATCTTATCTATCTCCATTTTCTTCCGTATCTTATTCAGTAATAGATCCTGGGTTGATTCGTTTCCAGGATTACTCGTTTCTAATGCTTTTTGGTGGAGTCGTCTCACATACAGAGTGAAATCAGTTGCTGATGAACTTTTATATCAATAATAAGAATACATCTGCTATTAATGGATCAAATGTCTTTCCACGGGAATCAGACAAGGCAGATATGTTTAACGCACATAATTCAAGACTAAGACGTTGTTACCTCGCTATTAAAACAAAATCTCAGTCGACCTATTTTTAATACCAACACACAAAAAGTAATAGAAGTAATAAAATTATGAATAAATGAAAATCAAAGACAAATAATAAAGACTAAGTGAAGAGCAGAACTGTGATTGTGAGAACAATGATATTCAGTCAAGGGGAAAATGGTGTTGGTTGATAAGATGGCTGAAATGTTCACTTAATTGTCATAGTCCTTAATAGATTACTTGTGTCTGAAAGACATGAGATCTTATAAACCTGCGAATATTTCCTTGTTCTCAGCTTTTTCAAAATATTTGAAGGATCTGTTTGAACAGAAAACAGCAAGATTTATGATGTATTTAGCATGGTGTTTTAACTTCCATCAAATTGGCATTCATTGCAGTACTCTTCAAAACAGATAACAACGAAGCGCGCTTTATATCGTCATATGTCTATCAAGTTGATTCCAAGGAACAACCTGGCACTCCACTTCATAATTCAGATAGTGTAGGTATCCTGATTCATTCGACCAGAAGTTGTCATGTGAATACACTCACTGCGTATCACGCTGAATATATATATTCAGTATATTCAAAGCATGCCCAAACTAACTGTACGAAACATTTAAAAGATCCAGTCTCTTCAGTCGATCAGTGGTTCAGTCTACTTCAAGTTTAACACAGAAGTAATACTCTATCACTTGCAGATACTATGTTACACCACAGAAGATGTATTGGTCCCTTAACAATTTACGTTTCTGCCTCTGATATCCTCTTATCCATTCTCATTCGTCAGCGTATCAGAATTAATCACGCCTAAGTGCGAATGAGAAGAGGATGCAGTGAGTCAAATTTGGTGAATCTACTTATACTGATAACCATTAGTTGTTAGAAACGAACAATTATCACTTCGGTTGACTTAAGTAGTTAAACCTTATATGCAGAACGAACGGCCCAGATTGGAAGTCAAAGATTTCTTCTTTTACTCATATTCACTAGCAAGAATCAGACCACCTAGTGTTTCACTTACAGCCTTATCCATGGAAGCTCTTAACTTCGCTGCTGTCAGTTTAAATGAATAGATGTATGAGACACCAAGTTTTTCAAACGTGAAGCTTGGATAAATCATACTGTAACATATAATCGGAATAAAGTTGAGAGAATTTAAAGATCCATTTAAAGCACGTCTAGACATAAAAGGAGTCGTTTCAGCTCTTCGGATTTATTGTAGAAGTCCACTACGCTCAACCGAAGACAATTCTACAACCGGGACACAGCAGCCACAACCTACTCCGTCCAAACAATTAACGTCTCCGTGGGTTATATAAATAATTTGTAGCAGAGGACTTAAACTTTATTTCCAAGTAACCCTTTTGTTGATATAACGTGTCGTTGCATTTTTGGTAATATACTGTTACTTAACATTCCATTGAATTGAATTTTATTTCTCATATTTTGCAATACTAGTGAACTCTAACATAAGTCTCCTACAAACTTCATCGAAAGAGCGCATTTATCTTTGCCCATGACTTCTAGACCACAGCTGACCTCTAGACTTAAACTTTGATTTGTGAACTTTATAAAATGATTGACATCACCTAGACTGTGCATGCTTAGTGCTGACGAAAATTCAAAATTTCATCAATGGTTGCACCTACGGGGAGAATTTCAACACAGCACACAGGTTAATGAACATGACTGAGAGTTATCCTTTCAGGTATACGTAAACTTACTGAATGAATGCCGATCTGAGCAATGCTATCCTGCAACAACAGACAAATATTTCTTTTTGCTAGAAAGCAGTTTAGGAAAATATCAAGAGGACACATGCTGTAAGAACACTATCTTAATGTACTTCGCATGAAATCAGTCTCCAATCTGCGGCTCTCTAATAGAAAGAATATGTTGTACAACATCTGAATGTCAGCTTATAATTCTGTCGGAATTCTGGTTATAACTGAGATTATTTAACACAGGCATATGAATCACAGCTTATCGTGAACTTTCGTGTTAAATGTAGTCTGATGAATGCCACGATTCACATCTCAGTCAGACAGTCAACAAGAGAAACGTAACTTCTAAATTATATTTTAGTTAATATTTTTGTAAGTGCCAGGCATCTGCATCCACCTATACTTCAGTTGATACTATTAGCATCTGTGATTTCAGTGAAGGAAAGTCCATCAAAATACACTCGTCTTCATATGAAATAATCAAAAGTAAATATTGATTTCAGCAATTTATACTACCGATAAGGTTAATCTCATAAAACGCACTATAATGAAGATATTCTTACAATGAAGTACACAGATTTCTGTGAGAGATGACTACAATCGTCTTTTGTACCAATTTCAAAAGGACGGAATTAGGAGATATTACAAGTGTTTCACATCAAAAGTTTTACTCACACAGACAATACAATAAACTCGAATTGAATTTCATTGCGAAACCATACATTCCCAATAGGTCAGAGGCATCTGATTTCACAGAGGCACTCTAGTTTCCATAAACCTGTCTAAAACATCAGGTGGGACACCTAATTCAAGCATAATCTCAATGTGGCTGGAACTATTCGTCGATGTTTATTCACGAAAGAACCATAAGCATACTAAATTTACATACATATGCCAACATGTCAAGATGGTGATTATTAACACAGAGAGTTGTTACACACAATTAAAAGATAAAAACAGTTACAACAAGTGAATTACACAATGCATTGTTATGGAGAAAACAAGAGTAACTGAAGTGTAGGCGAGTAGTCAAGTTCATTGCGTAACAGATTGTTATAGAAAGATAAAATGATTTGAGCGATTGTAATTTGTAATTAAAGATGGACAGTGATAACACTTGATTGAAATTGAAACAGTCACCAAAGAAATTTGAACAATTATAAATTTTTAAAAGGTTTAGCAGGAGAGGGCGTATTAGTCCGGTTTATGCATACATGTATAGATGGCCAAGGTGAGGAAAGTAGTTTTGTACAAATTTCTTCTGAGCAAACAAGTACGACGATTTCAGGTGCATTCCTATGACTTCAGCTGTATTTGGAAGATGGACTCTTTTTTAAAGCAAAATAACGATTAGTAGGATTGCGACAAGTAACTTTAAATGCTGTTTTACGATGAAATTATTATTCACTATCTTAGTGTGTTAAAACAGAGCTACGAATAGATCTTGTTTGTCCCTTGCTTAGCCATGTGGGATGATGTTCGGAAATACGGCGATGAATCTGCCTTATTATTTGCCAAATGTGTAGCTGGCTACACAGCAGCAGTCAAACTGGTAGATGCGCATAGAGGAGACGAAATTAGGTGGTATTTGGTTCTTATTTCTCCAACGTAGATTAGGGGTCTATTCATTTTGAAAATCTTACAGTGATTATTGATTTGCAAGGCGATAGTGAAAATGTAGATACAATTTTGAACTCCTGTAAATAGTAATGAAAATGATGCGTGTGTGTGTGCGTGTGTATGTAGGGCACATCTTAACAAGCAGAATTTGAAATGTGTGATTTCTTCGATAATAAATCTTGAAAAACTTTTATCATGCCCATTAAAAGAATCTGGGCAGAAAAACAACTTTGAATGAGACATGACAGATTTTCTTTGTCATTTCTGCTCTTTTTGATTTTCATCTTTTAACTTTTCTGTCTTTTTCACTTATCTAAAGTATTAAACTGCGATAAGTTGTAACTTTTATGTATAACTGTAGTATTTTTGCTATCTTATAAATTGACTTAGTCCGATTGCTCTAAAGGAGTGGTCGATTAAAAACCTAACCAGATTTTTATGAAATGGGCTGCATTTCGCAGTTGAACATTTCGTTTATTTTGTACCTTCGTTAATACTTACGCGTGTCGTTAAATGAAAATATAGATTTCCTGTTGATAACTAGAAGCAGATTAATTTGAACAGATAGGGAAAAATTGAGGAAGGTTATGCCACCCCATTTCATTTCCCTGGTCACTTTCAACTTTGCTACAACCGAGAAAGATTTCAATATCAATTTACTAACTATTCACACGCATTGGACGTTGATCGACAATGTGAAGGCCACTAATAAACGGTAAAGTATGAAGCAATAAACGTCTTTCGTAAGTGTCGTAGTACATGCAGAAATAAGCTGAAGAATGATTTAGAAGGACTGATTATGAATTCGACGTCAGACAAAGTGGAGCAGAAACCAGTCTGGTTATGACCAGACTGGGGAGGTAAGTAAGTACTGTTTTCTCTGTCTTACATATTTATAAAGGATACAATGACACATGACAAAGATTTCGGTTGCTTACATCAGGCCACATGATCCAGATTTCAATATATTTCCTTATTTATTTATTTATTTATTCATTTGATGACTTCATAGTCTCAATTCCAAGGTATTGACCTAATTATATGCCATTCATCATTTTCAGTAATTTGATTGCTCCTGACTGGCATTGATCATCTCCTCTTGGCAAAAGGACGACAAGTGTATCTGACAAACCAGTTACCAGTTGGAATAATTCTTACTTACATTTTGCATACTTGTTGCCTTGGATTAAAGCGAGCCGTCTGTCTCTCGCGTCTAACGAAGCTACGTGCCAGTGATTATTATTATTAATCCCTGAATATTGAGAAATTACTCACTCGGTAAGTATTTGAAAATAATAATAATAATTTGTTTAAAGATGTGTCGTGTGTCAATGGGACTCGTCAACTTGTGGTGTACGAATATCTTAAATATTGTTAGCATTAACAGTGATTCTCGATGGCGAAATCACCTTACAGCCATGGATGCTGACTACATGCTAGAGTTTCCGATTGCAGTCAGAATGAAGATCACTTGACCATACCGGAGGCATCGTCACTTAAGAGATAACAGACGACAAGTGTAAGAGGATATTTGTCAGTTCGCGTATTTATTTCTCATTTTCTGTATATTATTACTATTATTATTGTCTGCTTTAGTTCCCAGAGTAACATAAGGCTACAGTCGCACATCTTCGCTGCGTTCGTTTCTCCACCAATACTCGGTGTCATCACTTGGCTCTACGTCTGTCCGCATGCTTTCACCATTTCTTTTTCGCATCAACTTCTCCATAACACCCTTGCACTTACTACCATTATTTTGACAATGGATTAACGTTTCGTATTCAGCTACTCATCATTTATTTATTGATTAATGGATCGTGTTTTTGTTTCGACGACTGAATACCCTCAGGCATGGGATATGCTGTTGCTTTCAGGCTGAATTCTATTATCTCTTTTACAGTGAAACGTTTCTGCCAGAATCGGTTAGTGTACAGTTACTGCAATAATAATTACAGTAATTTCGTTATGCAGTTAAAAGTATTGTTCATTAGTTAGTGACGTGCCTGTTGGTAACAAATATTTGTAAGCACTTGTAGAAATAATATTGTCAACTTCAAGCAGATTTTCTCGAAAATCGAAACAATCTTCGGTGGGTATGTTTGAGTGTGTGTTCCCTGATATCTACATGACATTCGCCTGATTTTGACTAACTCAGATTCTACTCGCTATTATAATTAGCATTCACTGAATACTAGTGAATCAGACGATAAGACGGGGAAAACAGTGATCAAACACCGGTGTGTCTGGAGTGCTTATTGGTTTGTATTTAAAATGCAGAGTGCTGTCCGGTTCTAGGTCTCGTAAAAGGGGTGAGGCTAAGGGTGAAGCTATCCACCCCCACCCCATAAAGAAGATCCACCTATTTTGAAAAAATCATTGCTTGGAAAATATCTCTTCAATACTCTGATAGAACCAATAAGACTTATTTGGATGTTTCTTTGAATTCGAAATTGAAATCTCTTTTTCTGCAAAACTGCATGTCATTCTTCTGATATCGATCCTAATGATTTGTCTTTGTATCTGTGTATTTTCTTATTTCAATGCTTCTCTTGTGGTCGTTTGTACTTTAACTATTTGAAATTTACAATACGATCTTGTTTGAATGGATGAAGGTGTTTCTGATTATGGAGAAGCGTCAGTGTGTGGCGCCCATGGACGGAGTTTTGATGTCACCTTGTTGAGAATACTCTACCTGATTCCCAACTTCTGGTTACAACTGGATTGAGGTTGACTAATTCTGTTCTGCAGCACCAATTTATTATTAGAAAATTAGCTGGATTGTATAGGTGTCTAACGGCACTGTTGAGGTCGTTTTCAGTTTATAAAGTGTCATTTTTGTTGGACAGAACTACACGTAGTTCACAATAACAAACAATCGTCTGTCTCTGACGCGTTAAGTGACCTTGTGTATGTTGAAGGGGCCGTGGCTAGCGTGAATAAGACAACTGTCTGTTGCCAAATGGAAATCGGGAACTCAGTTTTATTAATGACTGAAATTGTAGCTGCCTTATGTTAAAATAAATCTAGTTCAGTAAAACTGTCATACCCTTCAGCTATTCAGATGAATGTTTGGATGAATCCCTGCTACCCAATTATTCTGAAATATTTGCAAAATGTCGCATTTATACGAGACATCTTTGCGGCTTATTATCAGTATTTTAAAGGGGCAATATGCACAAATTAGGAAATTGCAAGTATTCGAAGACTGACTGGTTAGTGTATATTTACCAGTCAGTCTTGGCGGTCTCTACTGAGAACGGAGATTTGCATGTATGAAACTTGGTGCAAATAGTACCACAGTCTATATTTTCACGATTACTTCTTATCACGGAGTAGTTTTCTTGATCGATCAAGCATCAGAATGGGTAAAGCCAGTTACTGTTTCGTGCCAGACTCTGTTGAATTCCAAATATAAATTTCGGATTTTCTTATAACTTTTCTAAATGGCGCTTTCTAGTTGAAATATCTGTGTGCAATAAAATGGAAGAAGAATGTTCCATTTTCTTGGGAACAAGGAAATAAACTTTTTAGTAACTAACAGTGAATATTGATGTGCAATGTGAAAATGAAAATGTAGATACAGTTGTGAACTGCTGTTAATATTAGTGAGAATGGTACGAGTGCGTGTTACATGATTTAACACGCAGAGGTTGAAATATGTGACTGTTTTACTACTGAATTTTGCATAAAATTATAAAGAGCATAGTAAGAGGCACGACATGTTAACGACTTTGAATATCATGACAGAATGACAGTTTCTGAATGAAACAGGACGAATTTCGTTTTGTTTTTCTGCTGTTTTAGATTTTCATCGTTTAACTTTTCCGTCTATTTTTACTTATCTAAAGTATTGAACTGCGATAAGAATTAAGTTTGATTCAGAATTTCTTTACTTTGGTTATCTGATAGGTTGACTCACTCCAATTGCTCTAGGTAGTGGTCGATTGAAACTTTAACATTATTTTATGAAATTCATTGGTTTTCTCAGTACAAATAACTGCTACATATTCTGCTACCCTGGATAAACTCTAGTGACTGAATGAATATGGCAGAAAGCTTTCTCTCCATACTGTTCTCACCTTTCACTAAAGCTGCGTTTCGTTTATTTTTTATCTTCGTTAACGTATAAGGCTCTAAATAGATGAAGATTTAACTTTCCTGCTTGTAGCTACACTTGGAATATTTTGAATAGAAGGGAAACAAGAAACTGAGGAAGCTCATATACACTATTTCATTATGTGGGTCATTTTCATCTGATCTACAACTCAGAATGATTTTATTATTAATATAGGGCCATTAATACATGGTATAGTATAAGGTAATAAAAGCCTTTGGTAGGTTTGTTAGTACATGCATAAATAATTATAAGAATGTTATAGAAGCAGCGATTATGAATTCGAAGTCATATATAGTGGAGCAGAAACCAGTCTTCTTAAACCTGGTGCCTACTGAAACAATTCAAGTTTTAAAAGGCTGCCTTTTACATTACCTCCAATTGTATCCATCGGTTTACGTGTACATAAATTCTCTGGCGGATGAGAAGAAAGGAGGATTGCTGACTGTTTATTTGATCACATGTCTTTGAACTTGTGAGTAGAAGGCTCTAAAGTGTTCGTTACTATGATTGTTTTCCACCTGACAGATATTGGTCAATAAAGAGTGATCTCAAAATTATTTGATTTAAATAAAGTTGAAGGTAATTCGTGTTTCCTGCGTATAACTACAGCTACAGTGATTAAGTGGTCAAAATAATTATTGTCCCTTTTCAGGATGTCTTTCAATCACATGATATTATTCACCAACTTCACAATTAATAACCAAACCATGTGACTCCTTTAAAATAACGATGAGTGTTTTGATAGGACGTATTAATTGTCACAGTAAATGATAAGGAAAAAGAAATATATTCAGCAATATTTCGTGGTTGAGAATTGAATGAAATTGGATCTCTTTTACTGTTATGGCATTTTGATATCTGTCGAATTTCAAGTTTGCCTGACCTATTGTGGCAGATGGACACAGAAACCAATTAGACATCTATAAATGCACTGAAATGTTCATCTTATTTTTTCTTACAATTTGTGCCATCTGGTCTTCGGTTGGCTATTAGGCAGTGCACGT
Organism: Trichobilharzia szidati; assembly: GCA_944472155.2. Lineage (NCBI taxonomy): Eukaryota > Metazoa > Platyhelminthes > Trematoda > Strigeidida > Schistosomatidae > Trichobilharzia > Trichobilharzia szidati. The sequence continues at coordinate 111,807,905 of OX235273.1, read as the reverse complement.
TATTCTCTTCCTCATCAAAATACTAAAATAATAATAATAATAATAATAATAATCGTAGTCATTCGAACATTTCAATAATCTAATCAAATAAAACCCTTCTCCCCTGAACTGCATATCATTGCTGTAGCACTTGCATTTCTGCTTTTCATTTACTCCTTATTGTTTCTTTGATTTTGTTTTGTCTGTAATTTCATAACTTCTTTTTGCCGTTATGTTTTGGTGTTGAAAATACGTTGTCTAATGGCTGCAATTTGTTTTAGTGTGAACATTGTTATTCGGTGTAGTGATGTCTTAGCCTTGAGCTGTCAAACGTATCTGCTTTGTGTGATTCCTGCATAAATATGTCTCATCCAGCCTTATTAGGAGGATTCTTATCGATTGTGATACAATATAAAAGTTCGTCTACACTACATACATTAGACCACTAAGCCGTAAAGCATTAGCAACAAGCTATTCGGAAAACGAATCAACCCAGGATGCTGATGAAAATGGACATGGATGATATAAACACTGAAGAGACCAGTGAGAGGCATCACACCGAAGAGAAATGTCATCGGGAATCTTCTCGAGTAGAAAAGTAAGAAAAAGGTTACTTCATGTCTTAGGATAAACTCAGAATTAATGGCTCCTTATATTTTGTGTAGTTCCGTTTTATCCAATCATTCTCAAGCGTTTCGTCTCAATAACTATTGCATATCAAGACGGTCTTCTCAGTATCACTTGTTTAGTTCAAACCAAGGAAAAATTCCATCAAGAGTTGTAAATCACGTTTATTTTACTTAGACATAATTAAAACAAACAAAATTTAATCTTAAATTGAAAAGTCAAAATATTATTACCAGAAGTGAAGCGAACAACTGTTACTAAGCAGGCACACTGGAAGTTAGTACAGCGAATAAACAAAAAAAATCAATGACATTGCATAATTAGTTTCGATAAAAAGAACATTGTTAATTTTGTTTGTTCTCCGAATAGAATTCATTTCCATCAGCTGAAAAGAAAACAGGAGATAATTTTGAAAGTTATGAAGGAGAATTGAATGCACTTTGTTTGAAAAGCAATACAGAAATGGATATCGGGATCTGGAAATCCTAACGACTTCTCACTTACTTTTCTTATTTGGTAATTTTCAAATCATTACACTTTTCTGTTTTTTGTCTTCTCTCACACCCGTGTATCCATAGTTCGAAATCATATTAAGTGATGGTGACTTGAACTAGAAATTGTAATACTTGTATTCTGGATGCGTTCATCTTATGATGTTCTAACTACTATCTATCAAACATTGCGGTGTAAAATGTTATTATTAATGACCACTGTAATTTCAGTTAGATTGCAGTTAGCTGTTGAGAACCTGTGAAATACAATGATGATATGATTTTATACTGCAAATCTGTTCTCTCTCTCTCTCAAGAGAGATTTATCACGGAAACCAGATTTAGTATAATGTGGAATGTTCAAGCGTTGGATTTGATCCAGACATTGTCAGTGACTGACTCGAGTTAGGAAACCAGTGAAAACGATGTATCAGTCACAAATGTTTTGTATCTGAATTTAGAGATTATATCGAAATACGAATGAATGAGCGTCACCCTGTTTGTCTGTTGAACGAAAGATTATGCGATTCATCTTTCGTGAAACAAGGACGAGTTGGGAGGTAATGGTTGTTCAATGGTATTTTGAAGGTGAATCGGACAGACTTTGAGGAGAACAGTAAGTCGCACCGCTGGAAAAGCCAGTCCTTCAATGATAACCAAATGAGAGACGAAAATGTTGCCATCCGAGTATGATTTGGAGGAGTAGATGACGGCTAATGGATGACAGTTGAGCTAGCCTAATAGGACTGCCTAAAACGGGATAAATTGGAGATGTGAGGATTGTGGCACTGTTTTCCGTTAAAAAATCAAGCGAATAGCAGTACCAATAATCCCTCACCAGATTTTCCGCTGATTGGCTAAATTACCAACACCAATCACAGAAACATCGTTCTTTTTGTGCAAATTCTACCCAACAATAATTCGAGATTATAAATCAACAAAAAATAAGAGTGAGATTGCATAACAATTTTTACATTTGCCTGTTGGAAGCAGTTGCATTCTATGTAAGTCTAGATTATCACTATAAATCTTGATCACATTTTATTTCGTTTTTCGTGAGTGAATAGAGCAGCTTTCTCTCGACTACTATTGTGTATACTAAGTGAGATCATTTTGGTAATGTACATGACTAGAAAGTAAAGATTTCCATCGAGTAATGGAAGATATCTTGTTAGGCGGGAATGTGAGATGTGAGGAATTTGTAGATCCATTTATATAGCATAGTGGAGCATACGACGGCAAAGCGGAGATGTGGTTCTGACACTGCAAGTTTCACTCAGAACCTCAGAGAACAATAATAATAACAACAACAGTGTTTAAATAAATCGCTTTATCATTTTTCCGGGGAGCGTCGGCGGTTCAGTGGTAGAATGTGAATATCCAAGTCGTAGGTTTTGTAAGGAGGGATTTGGATTGATTTCAGTGTTGATCCCATCAGAGTGTAGTTTGATGTGTTCTTCTTACTATCAAGATGAATGTCATATTACTGATCTTTTGCTTATCCAGTTTATAGATGGAAAAATCTAGAATTATTGATTTGTTTTCAGCAGTATCATTCAAAATACCTAACACGTTGTAGAAGGAGGAGTTTCATGCATCAAATAAATTTATTCTTATGTGGTTGCAGGATATCCACGGTCTTCTGGCTGCCCACCGTATTATTATTATTTTTTCCTTGGGTTCCTAGTTTAACATAGGGCTTCAACTACACGTCTCCACTTGCCTTTGTTATCTTCTCTACTTTCCACCTGCATCCATGTTAATCCATACTGTTTCAACTCCTCTTCACACTATCTCCTCAGTGTCACCCTTGAACGTCCCACTCGCCGCTTATCTCTCGGGTTCCACTCGAGAGCCTGACGTGCGATGTCACCCAGTGGCCTCTTCAGCGAGTGTCCAATCCATATCCACTTTCTCATACATATTTTTTAAGCAACCAACTCTTGTTTTGTTTGCTCCCATATTTTCTTGTTGGTGATTCTTTCCGCCCATCTGATCTTCAGTATAGAGCCAGCGAAGACAGTTGTTGATAAAGGTCTGCAACCTGCTGGAAATATTCTTTGTGTCCCGCCAAGTTTCTGATCCATATAGAAGAACTGACTAGACGTTTGTATTGAAAATCCAAATTTCGCTGTTGATGCTGAGTGAACAAGATTTCCAGATTGGTTTCAGGTTGATGTTGCTTCTGTTGTTCTTGTGTGTTGGTTATTTTCAAAACCTCTGTCTTGTATATGTCCAGCCGGAGTTCTGTCTTTGCTGCTTCTTCTACCAGTTTGTCGGTTTTCGCTTGTAATACCTCACTTTTGTGTGACATCAAACATAAATCATCCACGAAATCCAGGTGTCCTAGGTCATTCACGTCGTTCCAAGTTATCACTGTCTTCTCGTTTCCCACTGTCTGACGCATAATACAGTCCACCACAATTAGGAATACCATTGGTTATAATAAGCACCCTTGTCTGACTCCTCTGTTTAATCCAAACGCCTAGCTGAGATTTCCGTTGTGGATCACTTGACATGTTGCGTTGTCGTAAAGCTGTTGAATAAGGTTGATGAATATTTGGAGTACGCCGTAGTGCTCGAGTAAATTCCAAATTACTTCGCGGTCAACGCTGTCGAATGCCTTCTCAAAGTCTATAAAGTTGAGATAGAGGTTTGATTGCCATTCTGTGCTTTGTTCGATGATGATGCGTAGAGATGCAAATTGGTCAGAACATGATTTGCCTTTCCTGAATCCAGCTTGTTCCGGTCGGAGTTCTGCATCCATTGCGTCCTTTAATCTCTCCAGGATGATGCGACTCATACTATTACTGGGCAAACCTTAGATGCCTAGAAAAAGAATTCTGAATGTTTCATCACGAGACTTGTGGTGATATATTTATCACAAAATTCGGTTTTCCATATAAGATAAAGTCAGAAATGTTATCCACAAGAACAAACAAATCCGCACAGAGCCATATGTTAATGACTTCAGTAGATTATTTATTCTGTACATCACTGTACTTGTAATAAACGTAAGACAGAAATAACCATTTTACATTATAGTGAACATAAGCAAAGAATTAGACGCTTCATTGATGAGATTCACGTCTGCAAAGATTTCACTGAGTTCAGCATTGTATACGAATATGCGTCGATAACAATCCCCATGGAGTCACATACATTCACCTAGTTTTCACCAATCATTACACTGATTCACTCACTTGACAAAATAAAAATAGGTTTAAAAATCAATGAGACAAAATCTCACAGTTTGACAAGAATCAATCACATCATGTTGGTGTTTCCCTCTCGTCAAATGCATCAGGTGTGTTGCAATATTCAGCAGAAATGTATTTCTCTATTTCATGCATTTCTCCTCTCTTGCAGAATGTCGAACATTGTACTGCATATATTGCTCGGTCTACTTGTGTTTGGTCACGTGTGGAGTGGTGGTGAGTAAAGAGAGCAAGTGAAATTTTAATTCAGTAATGATGTGATATACCTGTTAATATGCTTGGTATTTCATGAATGATGAGCAATTTGATGAGGAATCTAAACCTTTGACGACGAATTTAACAGAATGTGCTTCTTCCGGTGTAGACGACCACCGTGTACTACTCCTCTAAAGGCATTGAGATTTTGATTGGTGATAAAGTGTAGATGGTTGTTATTCATTTTGTGTGTTTTCACGTAGCTCACATTCTGAATACAACATGTGATATGGCCAGTATCGAAGTGACCAAACTGACTGTCAGTTCAATATTGAGTCAGGCAGATACGGAATGCTGATTTCTCATGCAGTTGACTAGTAGGCTTAGAATGAACTAAGGACGTACACACCGATGAATGTTATACAGTGATCGATATGTGGATGTTGATTGTGCACTAGATAGTGACCAATGTCATGGGTCAATGCTGAATAAATTCCCTCAGTGAAGTTTCCTACGTATACTTCCATTCCGACTCAGTTGCAGATTCGTCCTTCTGATGTTTTCTAGTTGACAAAAGACCTTGGTGCACAGCTTAGGAAATTTTTGAATCAGTCGGATGACATCAAATACATCATGCAAACATCATGAAATGAAAAGAGATACTCTTGCGTACATCATAATAACAATCAGATTCTGTCAGTCCGGTGAGAGTGATTAGCTGTACAGCTGTTTCCGTTGCAGTGTATTCATTCTAAAATAAGATTCTTTTCAAGGAGATTGTGTGTTTGGTTACCTTCGTATATTGGTCGCTTCAGTTGACATTTCTGTAATAAAAAGATGAACGATGACTGAAGGCGATTGATAGGAATGCTTGACGAATATAATCCGGTCTGCTGGTGTGAGTGCAGCATTGTCTTCAAGTCAGGCTGAAGAAACACGCACACACATAGTTTCACTTACTTTGGTTTCACACAATGTATTTAGCATACGTTGAAAATCAAGTGATATAAGACGCAGAATTACCCTTCTTGTCATTCTCTGTGGTCATTCAGGCTGTAAATCTATAAAATCGAAGGTATTTTCTATTGAGTTTGGAACTCTGGATCCAGAAACACTTTACAAATTAGTTGGATGTATCTCTCTGTCAAGAATGGGATAACGATACTACCTGCGTCAAAATCAAAAGCGGATAGTCGCAGAACGGATTGAACGCAGCAAAGCACAAATTACAATCGTAATGAATTTTGCATACTGTTAAATCGTATTCATCTATCTGCACTAAACAGGCAGTTATCATTTTCTCAAACCTTTCGTTATTGTCTACTGTTTAACAGGAATTAGACAAAGGCTGAAAACAGGTGTGGATAATTTTCAAGTGTTGTTTTCATCAACGCCCACTTCGTATTTAACAGTAAATTATTGTCGAATTATTTCTTCACTTAATATAAACTCCAGCATTTTTTAAAAATTGGAATGAGGTGGTGTTACGTTTTCAGGTTATGTTGCTGAGAGTGAAACAGTCTTTGGATAATATTTCGATTAAACTCCAATGTATTCTGTGATTATAAATCCCCTGTAATTGTTTTAATTTCCTAGGAAATGGCGAGGAAATTGTAGATCGAGAATATGTTGAAGAGAATCCATCGAAGTCAGTTGGTAGACGAACGTCAGTATTTCGATATGGAAAGCGATATACATTCCCAATGAGATGGAATTCATTCGAAGGCCATTATGATTACTATTGAAGGTTTACAAAGTAATTCACGATCGCAATGCCGATCAAATCTGATAAATTATTTCAACAAAGTAACAATATTGACATTGATTGGTGAATGGTGACTCATTTGTGCATTGACTTAATCTGAATAAAAGGCATCTTATAACTCAAACAACAATTAAATGCCTTCTAAACAACAATGTTGTCTTCGAAGTTGTTTCATTTCAGATTTCAGGTAAATACAACCTTAATTCACACGATGAACACATCGGGTGTTCTTATCCGGTGCTGGAACACTGAATACACTGTTTGAAACCACACATGAATATCATGTCGGTCACTGAAGAATTCCACTAGACACCTTCAGACGTCGTCGGAGCGGACATATCCAATGTTCAATGCTTATGCGAAGCATGTAATGTATGAGGGAAACTTGGCTGAAGTGAGTAGATGAGGAAACCTCTAGAGTGTGGAGTGTTGAGCATTTTGTCTTCCTTCTGAAACATTGTGAAACAATCGACAAGTAAGTGAATTGACTACTCATCATTACTTGGAAGATTTTGACACACGAAATAGTGATTCACAATTGAGAAATAAATCTGCTCGGAATTTCTATCGCTGAATAGTGAATCGGAATATCTGCATGTGGAATGTCGTTTATTTGTGAGAGTATTGGAAATGAACTGTGTTGAGAATGGATATCTAATAGTGATAGGAAGTTTGACTTTCTGCTATGCTTTAGAAGAAGTTTATTAAGGGAGGCTGGAGACATTGGTTGACTGTTAGTAATTGTCTTTTTCATCTGTAAAATATATGCTTATGAATTTGTTCTCACTTATGAATATCGAGATTGAATAAGGATGGAAAGTAAGAAAACATTATGTGATTACAAGGAAAACTGAAAGAGAGAAACGAAGATAATGAGTTGTGGACTCCTGTTTCGCTTCAGTTTATGATGGTTCAGTAGATCGCCACCATGACTCCATCACATATATTCCTTCAGCAAACGTTATCATCCTTTGAATGCAATGTATTCCATTAGGAAATTAGTTCTGACGTCTAGTTTAAAACCTGTCACATCCATACAAAGTAATCCTCAACATTGTTACGTGAAAACTGCAGTTGTGTATTGAACAATGTGTTACACAATGTATTTATTCAATCACTTTATTAGACAATATCAGCTCGATAGATTACTGAAAACAAGGGAGTAGAGTGCAACTGTTTCTTCCTATTTTGGAAACAGTCACCAGTGCACACGCATGACCCCACTGAGAATGGAATCCAGGAACTTCAGGTTACTTGACCAAGCTCGTTGAACCCTAAACCACTTGGACTGGAAATCGACAACCCACGGATTCCAAAATTTATCAATTCGAGCATAAATTCTTATTAAGTTTCGTCTGGTTTACCCTTAAGGACACAAGGAGAAAGTTGAGAATTATTAGGATGTCCAGTATCAGTCCAGACAAACTTTGCCTAATGCCTGTGAGAATTGAAGTGTCTGTGGAAAATAATTACAGTTGACTGAGTCATATGCAGGCCACTAACCCTACTCACAATCATCAGTGTATCACGTAATGCGGGAAAGTCTTTTCTGAGAAGTCCAGGGAGAGATAATGGCGAAAAATAGAAGAGAACAATCAGAATACATGAATTAACGAACTGTAGGAGATGCAGTTGAGTTGTGCCAGCAGATAGTCTCAACTTGTTAATGTAATAAGTGAAGCGAAAAATATGCTTGGGAATCGACAGGATATGAGACAACCAACAGAGATTCGAAGAGAACCTGACGACGATATAAGAGATATTCGATTTACCTCCTATCACAGTGGGGTCAATATTACAAGAATCAGGGAGGGACTGAATCAGTCCACGCAAGTTTTGCTTGCATCTGAAACTCATATGGATTCAGTTAAAGGCCATTAGGCTGAGACCATTTATTAACTTCCGACAAGATTCTGTTAGCGACGAAGTGGAGCACTTCTCATTCAAAACAGTGTGTCGTTTTCTGCCTGAGAAATTGGAAGACAGCCACGTTGTGACCCAACATGCTGAAATCAGCATGCTCACTGGAAGTGCATGAAGGATGGAATCAAAAGCAGAAGTGTGGTCTAAATAGGAGACTCAAACAAACTTTGCACAGAGTTGGTTGACATGTTCACTTCACTGCCGAAAGTAGCAACTATGAGTGATTTTACATTGATCACATTTCAGTGTGTGAATGCTTCCTCACTAGGAAGATGTTTGCATAACTGAGTTTATCAATAAGAATGCAGACCATGTCGTGGTGTATTGAGTGTCAAGCGAAGTGAGGCAGGGATTGAAGCATGAGGGAAAACGTGCGTTACGCTTACGTACAATCCTTGAATTCTGAATGTCGTGGTGACTACCTCTCTACGATTCATTGAAGCTGCCAAGAATTCGGTCCTGAAATCACGTATACGATGGGCATGTTGAATGCTGTCATTCATCATCAAAACACATTTATATCATCTCCGGACAAAACTGAAATCCATCTACAGACTTTGGAAATGAATTCCACCTACAGCATGCACCATGTCAACTGTGAAGGTTTATTCTAGACATTGTCAGTGACTGACACGAGTAAGGAAACCAGTGAAAACGATGTATCAGTCACCAATATTTTGACTCTGAATTTAGAGCTTATATCGAAATACGAATGAATGAGTGTCACTCTGTTTGTCTCGTAAACGAAAGGTTATGCGATTTATCTTTGGTGAAATAACGGCGAGTTGGGAGGTATTGGTCGTTCAGTGGTATTTTGAATGTGAATAGGACAGACCGTGGGATGACCAGTGAATGACATCATGCGCAAGCCAGTATTCGAATTATAACCAAGTTGAAGATGACACTTTATGCATCCGAACTTGATTAGGAGGAGGAGTTGACGGCTAGTAGACGACAGCTAGCTGAATAGGACTACCTGAAACGGGATAAATTTGAGATGTGCGGGTTGAGGCACTGCTTTTCACTAAAAAATCAAGCGAATAATAGTAACAAAAATCCTCTACCAGATTTTACCCTGATTAACTAAATTACCAACACCAATCACAAAAACATCGTTCTTCTTGTGCTAATTCTACCCAACAATAATTCGAGATTATAAATCAACAATAAATCAGGGTGAGATCGCATAACATCAGTCAAAGGACTCAATTTACTTTCGCTTGTTGGAAGCAGTTGCATTCTATGTAAGTCTAGATTATCACTATCAATCTTGATCACATTTTATTTCGTTTTACGTGGGTGAATAGAGCAGCTTTCTCTCGACTATTAGTGTGTATACTAAGTGAGATCATTTTGGTAATGTACATGACTAGAAAGTAAAGATTTCCATCGAGTGGTCTAGATGTCATGTGGATTTCAAGTTATGGACACTTATTCTGATGGCCTTAATTGTGTTGACTTACACTTATCTGAAGTTTACTGGTACAAAAAGGTAACGCTGACAGTTGTGAGTGAATTTCGTGCTCCGTAATGGCGAGCCACCTAGCATGGTGGCCACATTCAAAACATGACTGATAGAATTCAGTCTGCACCGAAGATAGGACTAGACGCACTACACTAGTTACTGACTAGTGTGCGATCAAAAATAGATTGGTTAACTGTTAGTAATTGTCTTTTTTATCTGTAAAATATATGCTTATGAATTAATTCCCACCTATGAATATCGAGATTGAATGAGGATGGAAAGTAAAGGAACATTATGCGATTACAAGGAAAACTGAAAGAGAGAAACGAAGATAATGAGTTGTGGACTCGTGTTTCGCTTCAGTTTATGACAGTTCAGTAGAACGTCACCATTACTCCACCACGTGTAGAAACTGAATCCTTCAGCAAACGTTATCATCCATTGAATGCAATGTATTCGATTAGGCAATTATTTCTAACGTCTAGCTTAAAACCTGTCACACCCATACAAAAAAATCCTCAGCATTAATACGTGAACATTGCAGTTGCGTGTTAAACAATGTGTTACACAATGCATTTGTTCAATCACTTTATTAGATAATATCAGCTGGAGAGATCATTGAAAACAAGGGAGTAGAGTGCAACTTTTTCTTACTATTTTGGAAACAGAAACCAGTGCGCACACATGATACCACTAAGGAATGGAATTCAGGGACTTCAAGTGACTCGACCAAGCTCGTTGAACCCTCTACCACTTGGACTGGATATCGACAACCCACGGATTCCAAAGTTTACCAATTGGAGCGTAAATTATTATGAAGTTCCTTCTGGTTTCACCCAAAATCATACAAGGAGAAAGTTGAGAAATAAATGATGTTCAGTACCAGTCAAGACAAACTTGCCCTATTGCTTGGAAGAATTGAAGTGTCTGTGGAAAATAATTACAGTTGGCTGAGTCATATGCAGGCCACTAACTCTTCTTACAATCATCAGTGTATCACGTAATGCGGGAAAGTCTTTTCTGAGAAGTCCAGGGAGAGATAATGGCGAACAATAGAGGAGAACAATCAGAATACATGAATTAACAAACTGTAAGAGATGCAGTTGAGTTATGCCAGCAGATAGTCTCAACTTCTCTATGTAATAAGTGAAACGAAAAATATGCTTGGGAATCGACAGGATATGAGAAAACCAACAGAGATTCGAAGACAACCTGACGAAGGGATAAGAGATATTCGATTTACTTCCTATCAGAGTGGCGTCAATATTCCAGGAATCTGGGAGAGACTGAATCAGTCCACGCAAGTCATGCTTGCATCTGAAACTTTGATGGATTCAGTTAAAGGCCATTAGGCTGAGGCCATTTGTTAACTTCCGACAAGTTTCCGTTAGCGACGAAGTGTAGCATTTCTAATTCAAAACAGGATGTCGTTTTCTGTGTGAAAAATTGGAAGACAGCCACGTTGTGACCCAAGACTCTGTATATGCTGAAATCAGCATGCTCACTGGAAGTGCATGAAATCCATAAAATAGTGCATTACTGAAAGTCAAGACAAGATGAGAAGTTTTATTAGATATGAAACAAGGTGGCTGATTTTATAATTTGGATAGAATAAGATAGACGAGACAACGGTTTCTGCACACAGTGATCGGTGTAATATTGACAATTCGCCAGAGTCTACAAGCATTAAAATAGGCTTCATGTGGGTATTCGCGATTCCTTCAAGTTGACTACAACTAGACATAACATTCACGATTGATGCGTAGCTACCGGTCATGCTGTCGTTGAGAGGGAGCTACACTACACATTGTTCATAACACCATCTCAACTATCGGAGGGAGACTACAACACTTACGTCTGCTGAAAAATAGATTTGTTGACGATGATTTGAAAAGAGAGTGTATAAGTAGATAATCACACCACGAAGAAGCTGTCAAGCTCTTGTCACCTTAAGTTAAGATGACCACGGTGCGTTTCAGTCAGCAAGGATGAACAAATTGATTGTTGATGGCTCAATGAATGTGACGCACTTGTTTGATCCTCTACACACCACTTGTACCATTTCGCCTTGTGTTATCGATTATATGCCAAAAAGACTCTCATGAAGTTGCATATCCTGTGTTCGCTGTGTGATTGAGAATGTGGGAAAAGCGTGAAAGACTAGATTTGCAGTATAAAACACTGTCATCAGTTTGATTTCATTAATCCTCATTAGCCTCGCACCACCGGAAATGACGCTGGCTTGTGAAAGAATGAAAATAACATTCAAAATATAGAAGCAGTTTCAGCAGAATATTTGTTAACTGGACGATCCTTAATCCAGAATACTGCGAATGTCAACATCGTGACCTTGAGCTGAAGTCATCAACAACTTTAATGCATTTAGTAGGAGTAGAGATGAAATTGGAGAATGATAGAGAAGCCAAAGAAAAGAGATAGCAAGTGTGACATAGTGTGATAATTGATACTAGCTTGTGAAACTACATAGTGACTAAAAATTTGAAAACCGTAGGATTGAAAGCGAATTGGTGAGCTGACATTAACTTTATTGATGACTCAGTCAACACAGTGAAAAGCGAAATGACTCTACTAAACTGCTTCTTTCAATTTTTCATGTGATTCATTTCCATTTCACTGAACACCTTACAGCCTTTGCATGATTTCGAATAATATGACTGAAACAATATTAGAATGGAAATACCGTAGTCAGACTAATCAAATAGAAGATTACTCAGATTGATTCTGTGTTCATCTAACAAACAGATGCAATGACGGCTTTCATAAATTCAAATGAACTGTTGTCAGGATTTGACAGAATAGTTCTAAAATATTTGGGCGCCAAGTGAGAAGCAGACATTTGTACAAAATTATATTTGTAAAATCTCAGCGAGATTGAAATGAGTAATTCCAACGTTTCGTTCGGCAATCTGGTCCGAACTTCTTCAGTGAAATTAATCGAAATTAACATAACATAGGTTTATATATAAAGGGAACATCAATTGATTTTAAAAATTTTGTCCAACCATGAGTCATTCAAAAAGTATCAACAAGTATGGTAAACAAAATTTTATAAGCTGTGATCAAAATTTGACCTCGGACTTACAAATATTGGTCTACCTTTGTTAAACACTTTAAACAGAGTGTGTATGTGTGTGTGTAAACATGAACTGCAACTGAAAGTGTACGCAGACATCTACAAAGACAATTTAGCTCAGTTCGGTCATCGTCTCCGTGGTTATTTCTCACCTACGCATTGCACCTTCTCTTCATTGAGAATAAAACAAGAGGACTGAGGCGTAGATAGCATTTGTCCTTAAGCATGTGTCAAAATACTAATCCACTCATAATCCTATGCTTTTTGAATTGCTAAGCAATATGCCTTATTTCGTCAACCACCAGCAGAGTAATTCACGTTTCTAAATACATTACGAATACAGTACTCAAGACTTCTAAAGCCTCAAAATGAAAACAAACTGTAACAAGATTATTTTACAATGCACAAGTATTATTAATCCAATAATCACAGGAAAATACGTGAGGAGAAATAAAATTCACAGTGGGATTAGGAGTTTAGTCCTCGACGTATTTGTAAGTGTTCAGTCAGTGTTTTTCCAATTCACGTTAATGCTTGTTCCACTATGTTTTGGTGTTCTGCCTAGTAATGAGTGAAGTGATTATTCAATTTGAGTTGAAAGGGTGTCTTACGAGTTCATTTCTGCTGGAATTTGAGAGAAATCAGACACTCGGAAAATGAGTTGAAGGAATAAATGTGCAGATTACTCTCATATTCTACCAATATTTCTACATAAAAAATAAAAAAAATAAAAAGAAGCATACATTAATGGGAATTTCATGGGAGTAACAGTGTGTACGAGTATTCGCTTAGAGAGAATGAAAAGTGCACCGGATGCAGAAATTCACCCCACGAAACAATCTGAATTCAGGGGGGGCCAATGGTGTTCGGATCGAATCTCAACTCTACGCACCTCCTCAGCGAGTGTCCAATCCATCTCCACTTTCTTGGTGATACTTTCCGGCCATCTGATCTTCAGCATAGAGCGAATAAAGTTGTTGATAAAGGTCTGCAGCCTGTTGCATATATTCTTTGTGATTCGCCAAGTTTCTGATCCGTATAGAAGAACTGACTTGACGTTTGTATTGAAAATCCGAATTTTGCTGTTGATGCTGAGTGACCAAGATTTCAAGATTGATTTCAGGTTGGTGTTGCTGATGTTGTTTTTGTTAGCTGATTATTTTCAAAACCTCCGTCTTTTCTATGTCCACCCGGAGTTCTGTCTTTGCTGCTTCTTTCACCAGTTTGTCGGTTTTCGCTTGTAAGACCTCGCTTTTGTGTGACATCAAACATAAATCATCCACGCAATCCAGGTGTCCTGGGTTATTCATGTCTTTCCGAGTTATCACTGTCTTCTCGTTTCACGCTGTCTGACGCACAATCCAGTCTACCACAATTAGGAATATCATTTGTGATAATAAGCACCTTTGTCTAGCTCCTGTGTTTACTCCAAATGCCTAGCTGAGATTTCCGTTGTGGATCACTTGACATGTTTCGTTGTCGTACAGCTGTTGAATAACGTTGATGAATGTTTGGAAAACGCCGTAGTACTCGAGTAGTATTAACGCATTTGAAGGCCATCTCAAAGTCTATGAAGTTGAGGTAGAGATTTGATTGTCATTCCATGCTTTGTTCGATGATGATGCGTAGAGTTGCAAATTGGTCATAACATGATTTGCCTTTTCTGAATCCAGGTTGTTCCGGTCGGATTTCTGCATCCAGTGCGTCCTTTAATCTCTCCAGCATGATGCGACTCATAATTTTACTGGGCAAAACGTAGATGAATGTTTTATCACGAGACTTGTGGTGATATATATTCATCACAAAATTCGGTTTTCCATTGCAGTAACAGTCAGAGATATATCCAGAAGAACAAAGAAAGCCGCACATCCCCATAAATGAATCACTTCAGTAGATCATTTCCTCTGTACTTCGCTGTAATTTTAATACACGTAGGACAGTAATAACCATTTCACATTTGGTGAAAAAAGCACATATTAAGATACTTTATTGATGAGATTCACGTCTGCGATGATTTCACTGAATACCACATTGTATACGAATATGCGTCAATAACAATCCCCATGAAGTCACATACATTGATCTAGTTTTCACCGCTCATTACACTGATTCACTCACTTCACAAATATAAAATCAGGTTTAAAAATCAATGTGACAAAACATCATAGTTTGACAAGAATCAATCACATAATGTTGGTGTTTCCCTTTCGTCAAATACATCAAACGTGTTGCAATATTCAGCAGAAATGTATTTCTCTATTTCATGCATTTCTCCTCTCTTCCAGAATGTCGAACATTGTACTGCATATATTGCTCGGTCTTCTTGTGTTTGGTCACGTGTGTGGTGGTGGTAAGTGAAGAGAACAAGTGTAATTTAAATTCGAAAACGATGTGGTAAATTTGTTAGTATGCTTAGTATTTCATGAATGATGAGCAATTTGATGAGGAATGTACACCTCTGACGACAAGTTTAACAGAATGTGCCTCCTCCGGAGTAGACAAACACCGAGTACTACTCCTTTAACGGTATTGAGATTCTGATAAGTGTTAAAGTGTAGATGGTTGTTATTTATTTTATGTGTTTTCGCGTTGCTCACATTCTGATTACAACATGTGATATGGCCAGTATCGAAGTGACCAAACTGACTGTCAGTTCAATATTGGGTCTGGCAGATGAGGAATGCTGGTTTCCCATGCAGTTGACTAGTAGGCTTGGAATGAACTACGGACGCACATACCGATGAATGTTATACAATGATCTATACGTGGACGTTGATTGTGCACTAGATAGTAACCAATGTCATGCGATTACTCATTGGTGTCAATGCTGAATAAATTCCCTCAGTGAAGTTTGCTACGTATACTTCCATTCCGATTCTGTTGTAGATACGTCCTTCTGATGTTTTCTAGTTGACACAACACCTTGGTTCACAGCTTAGGAAATTATTGAATCAGTCGGACGACATCAACTACATCATACATTAATCATGAAAGGAATAAGGAATACTCTTGCGTACAGAATTATAACAATGAGTAACTCTCAGTTTTGTGAGAGTGATTAGCTGTACAGCTGTTTCCGTTGCTGTGTATTCATTCTCAAATGAGATTCTTTTCAAGGAGATTGTTTGTTCAGTTATGTTCCTGTGATATGTCAAACATTCTTGAAGTCACCGCATTCAAACCCGCTACGAGTTTTAAATTTTGACACTCTAGTTGAGTGATTGAGACTCAAATACTGAAAATTCTCAAGTCTCGGTATTGGAGTTATCCAGTGAGCTTTGCTTCTCCTTTGCTTCGCTTCTGTGACTGATACCATTGCCTAACGAAATCTCACTGTTTGTTTAGTTGAGAAAATACTCCTTATCAGACGAGAATAGAGCCAGCCATTCTAAAGGATTCAGTGGTGTGGCAAACATTCTTGATATCACCGCATCGAAAC
This sequence comes from Trichobilharzia szidati, assembly GCA_944472155.2. Lineage (NCBI taxonomy): Eukaryota > Metazoa > Platyhelminthes > Trematoda > Strigeidida > Schistosomatidae > Trichobilharzia > Trichobilharzia szidati. Next base: position 111,791,709 of record OX235273.1, on the reverse strand, counting down.
GCACTATGTTCTTTCAAATTTCTGTCACTCCGATCTCCCTTCTTTCATTAGACTGATGAAGTTAAACCCACATATTGAGGCGACACGTAATTGGAGATCTATGAACTGAAGCTTGGCTCTTAATGTTTAGAAGTAACTAGGCGTGGTCCGCTGTTTTCACACTGTAGTCTAATGTTATACAGAGACAGGAGAAAGGAACATGATGTGTGTATGTTTTCACTTCCCTCCTGGTTGAATTTGTTCGTGTCTCGTTATTCGGACATGGCTCTTCACCTCATTCCTCTTAGCGCTCTCATTATTCCCTTCAATTCCCCTTCCACTACACGCATTCTTCTTAAAACATCGGTGACCATCTCATAAACAAAAGTTATATCAGTCAGCTGTGAATAACAATGTCATCACATTTTACATTTTACTTCATTGTACAGAGACGTATGCACAGACATTAAAGAAGAGGGTGGGGTGGGGTAATCATTGAGTATAGAGAATATTTTCGATGCCGATTTGTCACCTAAATTCAGTACATATCGCCGTGTACACGTGTCTGCACGTAAGATTGCAACTTCAAAATGTTCATCATGTTCCTGAAGGCGTGATAACGACACACACACTTTCACTAAATCTGATTTCACACAATGTATTTAGCATACGTTGAAAATCAAGTGATATTAGAGGCAGAATTACCCTTCTTGTCATTCTCCGCGGTCATTCAGGCTGCAAGTCTATACAATCGAAGGTATTTTCTATTGCGTTTGGAACTCTGAATCCAGAAACGTTTTAGAAATTACTTAGATGTATCTCTCTTTCAATCAAGAGTGGGATAACAACACTACCTGCGTCAACAGATTTCATTTGTTGCCTTAGTATATTAACCAACACTATTGATACTCAAAAAATACGAAAAGGCAGACTATTCTAGCAGCATTCACACGTGCATATTCTATGAAAACAGGAGCAGACACTTGACAAAAACGCAGATTGAATCATCATCGTAAAATGAATTGCAATCTTAATGGATTTTCCTACCGTTAAATCGTTTTCATGAGCTGACACTAACTTTATTGATGACTCAGTCAACACAGTGAAAATCGAATTGACTCCACTAAACTCAGTGAGAGACTAACGACAATCTCACGCCCTCAGTATGCATAAGTTCAGCTGAGAATGTTTAACTGGAACTGATTCTTTCAATTTTTTATGTGATTCATTTCCATTCTACTGAGCGCCTTACGGCTTTTGCATGATTTCGAATAATATGACTGAAACAATATTAGAATGGAAATGTCGTAGTCAGACTAATCAAATAGAAGATTACTCAGAATGGTTCTGTGTTCATCTAACAAACAGATGCACTGATGAAGGCTTTTATATATGTTGTAATAAGGACACAATAATATCGCATAGAACAATGATGAATATAGTAATTTCTTCTCAGAAGTGACCCAGATATATGTGTCAGCAGTAAATGAACACTATACCTATCTGCAAATGGCATAAGGCTAGCAACTGGATCCTGTAAGATAAACACCATTGCTGCCAAAACTCATTATGGCTTTAACTTGAAGGCCAATGTTCCATTGTGAACGTATAGGAATTGAAAAATAAAGAAGGGATGATAAAATGGATGTGAGATAACCATACGGTCATACATTTAACAAGGTGATCAAGGACCACCTCTGCCCGTGGTGGCTAAATGTTAACAAAAGAACGTCGATCAGGCCTAAATACTAGAACTGATGAATATCCTGGAGTTTTCTGATTTGCTTAGTTAGCTTAAACATCTATCATCATCCCGCTTTAATTTTCACCAAATTTTTGTCATAACCTCCATCAAAGTATATGTTTAGTTCACAGCAGTTAGGTTGCATTATGATCAGTAAAAACGAGACCGTGCGTAGCGTGTTTGATAAGGATGGGAAATCAATCGACGACATTGTGAGTTCATAATCCTTGAAATAACCTGTCAGTGAGCAACTCGTGCAGTGTTACAATATTTCGCAAACAACAGTGTTAGCTGGCTAAGTTGAGTCTACAAAAGAATGACAACAGAGGTCCAAATCAAAGCACTGCATATAGGCTTGCAGTCTACAACTGATGATCTGAGATACATAGGAAGATCTCATCAACCTGGTTCCGGACCACGAGTAGAAAAGCCGATGCTTCTACATTGATGGTGGCGTGGCTCAAAATTGATTGTTTGGAATAAAGCCATTATTATTATTATTGTTATTATTAAATCCGCTGATGCATTCACTAACTCCTTATTATCTGTCACCGTCAACGGTCTCTCCTTGATCATTATTCATGTGATCAATCCTCCACCTGCATATTTCATCTAAATTAAATTCCTCTGGAATTCAAATATGGTTCATCTAAATGTACATGAGGTTTCGCAAATTGTAGAACATGAACTGCAACTGAACGTGTACTCAGACATCTACAAAGGCTATTTAGTTCTGTTTGGTCGTTGTCCCAGTGGTTATTCCACACCTACTCATTGCACTTTCTCTCCATCGAGAAGAAAGCAAGAGGACTGGAGCGTGAACAGAATTCGTCCCACTTTAATGTGTCCAAATACTAGTCCACTCATAATCCTTTGCTTTTTGAATTACTAGGCAATATGCCTTATTCCGTCAACCACCAGCAGAGTAGTTCACGTTTCTAAATACATTACAAATACAGTACTCATGACTTCCAAAGCCCCAATATGAATACAAACTGTAACAAGATTATTTTACAATGCACAAATATTAATAATCCAATAATCACTAGAAAATACTTGAGGAGGAATAAAATTCAGAGTGGGATTAGGAGTTTAGACCTCGACATATTTGTAAGTGTTCAGTCAGTGCTTTTACAATTCAAGTTGTTGCTTGTTCCACTATGTTTTAGTGTTCTGTCTAGTAATGAGTGCCGTGATTATTCAATTAGAGTAAAACGAGTGTCTCACGAGTTAATTACAGCTTGATTCCACACCGTATTTTCAGTTCAAGTGTGGAATTTTCAGCATGGATATCGGTAGCCCAAATTTCAGGCCGACCTTAGATATCGGGTGTGCCTCGGCAGGGGATCGACCCCGGACCATGTGCATGGTCGGCGAGAGTTCTTACCACTGTGCCACCGGCGCACACAATTCAAGTTTAATGTATATTCCACTATGTTTTGGTGTTCTGTGTAGTAATAAGTGCAGTGATTATTCAATTTAAGTAGAAAGTGTGTATTACAATTTGATTTCTGCTGGAATTTGAGAGAAATCAGGCACACGCACAAGTGAGTTGAAGGAATAAATCTGCAGATTACTCTCATATTCTACCAATATTTCTACTTTACATAATATCGTCAATGTTACCGTACGATCGTTGTTTGTCTCCTGTTATCCTGATCACTCTCGGACGATAGTCAGGAGATATCACTCAAAAGTCCTCTCAGGGCTCATCCAATCCTACACCATTTCCTTCAGATTATTTATCAGACGCAAACGTAGTAGTGAAATTTCATGTCCTCATGCTTGTTTGCGTCTTCATTTTAAGAGAGGCAACACATCGGACTGCTGGTTCCCGGATTGTTCTCATCAGCTACTGTCAACTTCCCTCGAATTGAGGAGGCTACTTGATTTCAGTAAATATTTAGTTTAATGTTCATATGATATGAGTTTTTTGCTGCGGTAGACTTATTTTCTCAACCGGTGTTGTTGCTAACCACACAGTCATCCTACAGTGATTTCCGTAGTGAAGACGAGGTAGAGAACATGACGAGGTGATGTTCATATAAGTTGACGATATATACCACACGGATATGAATAAAGTGTAGTTCAGTGTAATGAAAATGGCCCATCCACTTTTATTTATCTTTTCACAATAATTTCAGTGTATTCTCGATTGTTCAGTGTCACCGTTGAGAAATACATACACACTGGAAACAGCTGAGTATACAGAGTGTTGTCTGAAAGCACGAACTGGCTTGTTCACTAAGCATCTATATTACTGTAGCTTCAAAACACAGATATGAAAATGATGTCATCGCTTTTCAGCTTCGAAGTGATGATTTATTGAACTATTACATCAATATATAACTAGTAAACAATCAGTGCCATGTGTATAACAGTCATTGTTGAGTCTTCGTGAATCCTGTCAGTTTGGCATGTGGTGATGTGGTTACCAAGGTAGGTGTCTGAATACTACACTGCGATTGGAACGGATATCTGATGGTTGAGCGAATTCGTGAATTCAGTTTTGTGCTGAATGGTAGTCATCATAATGGAGCTGCTAACCTAATCTCCATGTGACCAATATCTTCACGGAGGTTATAACATTCCTCACCCAGTTCTGTATTCACAGAAGCAACCACACTGCAGTTTTCACTGACAGAATTCAGTCAGTACTACCATGGATACAAGCCAGTGACTAACAACATATTACTTGTTTCGTATATTTTCCAATTGATTACTGTTGATTAAACGATTGATTTCGTTTCCACTGCATTGTATTGCTAGTGAGACGTACAGCATTTTGCTTGGCATTTGAAGATTCACCAGCTGTGTTGATTCTCTCTACATGTGTAATAATGGTGGAGAAGAGGGTTACCTGTTTTTCGACAAAGAATTGAATGTGGACCACATGCGTGGTTGGTCAGCATTTAACTATGTGAACTAGTCAGCACACTAACCCACTAATTAGGCGAGTACTGTTTAGTTGTAGTGACATTTACTGTAGTTCACTTGGTGGAAGAGTGTGATTACTCACTGCGAAGCATTTGTGCACCTTCCAGCACAGTGAAACAGCAAAGGTGCCTATGGTGCACTAGCGTTACTGAAAATAAAGACAATTTCTAAGAACATCTGCCTGGATTGAAAATTGTGATAATTGCCTTGAGGCCAATTATGACATACCTTGTCACCTAGATTCACTTATATATATTCATGATTTATTCCCCCAGTGTTAAGTAGAAGTTTGTGAGATATTTTGAATGGACATTGGATAGTAACGAATGTCATGCGTTGGTTGAGTCCTTCATTTCTTGCAGACTGAATTCCATCAGTCAGTCAGTCTGCAAGCAAGTAAATTGACAGTCCTCTGAGTGAGTTGCACCTGAATAATAAAGCAAAGGTTACGAAACAAGGAGAAAAACGAAAGCTTTAGTGCGTCAGTGTGGCGTTATCCACAGTAAGTTTAGTTACACAGGAGTTAGGTTTCCATTAGCGTTGATCGAGTTCCTTTTGATGATGATCATGGTAACCAGTAAAATGCTCATACAATTAGGCCAATTTCCAAGGATTCATCAACACACTGTGAAATGTCATCTACAATGCATTGATTACGTCAGAGAACTTCTTTGTATTAGTACCACTGTCTAGACAAGCTAAATAATATCTAGCGCCTTGTTTAATGCATTGGACTTCCTTCAAATAATAATAATAATGATGATTTGTTTTATTCCAAAACAGTACATGCGATACAGAATGAAATTCTCAGCATTTTTACTACAGTATTGCATGCAGTTAGTACATTATCAATAAATACAATTCTACATAGTTTAAGGAAATCTCAGTTCATTATTACAACAACACATCGCCATGTCGGTAGCAAAGCCAAAGTTGAACAGTGTTTGAAGGTGTTAGAAAAGTAGGTGCTATCATACTTACTGGCGTAAGCGAGAGAAAGAAACAAGGCGGTACATAACGGAAAAAAGAGACAGAAAATGAAAAGAAAGAAAGAAAATGTTTTACCTATAAAAGATATGATTTGGAAAGAGGAGATCCAGTTTTACTACTGAGTATTTAATGAATTACAGGTGTCACGCCTAATGCTTTCTTCATCACACAGAACCCGAGCTAAGTAGGGTATGGTTGAGTTTTTGTACTGGCTGGCGCGAGCATATAGTTTTCTATATAGGCTTCAGGTTTTACCTGATGAGATGCAGAGGGAGAGTTGTGAGTGAAGAGGGTGGTGTGAGTTAGATAAAATGGATTTGGCCCATTTTTCACATGAGTCCATGTGCCTGTCGACCAGAATATTAACAAGCTGGTTAAGTGGCACATAGCTTACCCTGCTGACAACCACTATCATCCTGCGTAATATGTTATAGCCTTTTTTCAGTAGCCCAGGGAAAACTAAGCGAGAGCAGTAGAGAAAAATATGTAGAGAATAATAAAGGAGGATGTAGAAGTGTGATTTTGAGAGTTAAGGTAAAAATGTCGGAAAAGCGATAAATCTCAACACAACGGAAACCCAAACTGTATGAGATCGCTCTCATTTCCTTGAAAATAGCGCATCTGCTGATGACAGTGAAGAAATTGTGTGTAATTGTGAATATCTGTTGAACAGGCGCTAGTTTCATGGAGAAGTAATCGTCAACATACCTCTGTTTATGTTAATATGAAATGTTTCGATGGCGAAAGGAGGATCAGATTTGCAGTATGAAATGATATCATCATTCTATATCACATGTTCTCATCAGCCAACTGCAATCTAACTGAAATTCCAATGGTCATAAATAATGACATTTCATACTTAAATTTTTGAAGGATAATGGAGAATACATTATTGCCATCGTAAACCACACATCACCATCCGACAAGCAGAAGATGCATAGTGGTGAGCGGAGAGTGGTATTAAAGAGACTATATGAAAATGTTGACATCGTCATATTTAGACCCGATAAACGGTCTGGAGTTGTAACAATGAATAGAACTGATTGTATACATAAAATGTTGACAATTCAAAACGACCTGGAATACCTTCTAGTGGAGAGAGCTAAGAGGGATACAACAAGGTCATCTGAAAATGAAGCAAAGAATTGTCTCGGTGAACTCATTATCAAGAAACTGATCGACAGCAAAACTCACAACGAACTCAGGTCAAAAGCTGGATTCCTCCGATTGCATCACCATGGTTACAAGCCGGTGACTAATAACATTTTATGTGTTTCATATAATTTCCAATTGATAAAACCATTGATTTCGTTTCCACTGCATTTTGTTCCTAGTGGGACATTCAAGTTTATGCTTCAACTTTGAAGTTTCAGTAGCTGTGGCGATTCTCCCTATATGGCTAATAATGGTCTAGAAGAGGGTAACCTGTGTTTCGACAAGGAATTGATTGTGAGCCGTATGCGTGGTTGGTCAGCATTCTACTATGTGAACTAGTGAAGCACACTAACCCACCAATTAGGCAAGTACTGCTTAGTTCTAGTGACATTTACTGTAGTTCCGTTGGTGGAAGAGTGTGATTGATCAAGGGTAAGCATTTGTGCACCTCCCAGCATAATGTAGCAGCAACGGTACTTAAGTTGCACTAGCGTTACTGATAACAAAAGGCTTTATAAAGAACATCTACCCAGTTTGAAAATTGTGATAATTACCTTAACGCCAATTATGACATATCTTGTCACCTAGATTCAGTTTAATATTCATGCGTTATTCGCCTAGTGTTAAGTGGAGTTTTGTGAAAATGACGGGAAGCACTCTGACGATATTGTTGATAGAACTCAACCACCTAGCACTTCAGGCTGATTGGTGTTCACTTTATACTCGTGTATGTCTTGGAATGATGCTTATGGATAACTGTTTGCAGACGTCATTGTCCACCAATATGTTTAATGCTTTACTATTGGTGTGCTTTCTACAACAAATACAGTGAACATTATTATGTCTGGCTAAGTTCGAAATGAACATTTCTAGTCTGACTTTCATATTCATTTCAACATTGATTCAAGGGGGCATAGAAACTCTATAGCGTCCCCAGTGGAATGAAGAAGAATTAATTTCGTGTACGATGAAAAGAGGGAAATGGTTGCAAGAGGCACCTGATAGTTCAATTATGCATGCTGAGAGAGTGACAGTATGATTAATCCATCAATGAATTCGGCTACCCTTTCAAGATACTACGTCACTTCCAAACTATTTAACGTTTTCGGATTTTTGATGAAATTGGAGAGGAAGCCTCACTTGCACTCAGGTTTCGAGCTTGTCAGCTAGATGTCTCTACAGTCTAGATGAAACTAATGTTCCTTCGAGTTTTTAATCCGGGGAACTCAGTGGTACAATCATTGATATAGAAGAAATCCCCATTTAGACATCGGGTATTCTGTATCCACCTTGATGGAACTTGTTTTAAGATATACAATGAATGTTCATTTCTTATTTAATAAGGAATAATACAGTCGGTCCAATCCTAGCTGATTTTTTTCTCGCTAAATTAGAGAATGGACCACTGAAAGGAGCAATTAATGACATGGATTTCTACTGTCGGTATACGGATGATATATTTGTGGTTACGAAAGATGTGAATGATGCAATGAACATCCTTGACAAGTCTAATGATGCACATTCAGCGATAAACTTTACCATAGAGAAAGAAAGCAATGATAGTATCTCATTCCTAGACGTCTTCATGGAAAGGAAAGAAGATGGCTCACTAAGAAGGAGTGCGTATAGGAAACCTAAAACAACAGGTCAGTACACTCATTTTTTGAGTTTTGTACTTTTGAAATATAAACGTAGCCTGGTCAAGTGTCTGGTTCATAGAGCTAGGTTAATCTGTTCAGACGACTGCCTCAATGAGGAGCTTGAGGTTTTTAAAGAATTACTTAGAAAAAATGGTTATCCAGATAAATGCATTGAGAAAAATATGAATTCAGCACCGAGGAGAGTCAGTATGGCTACAGTTCCGAAGAAACCAATGTTCGGAGACAACATCAGAGAAATCATTACACAGCGCCTGAAGAATGCAGTTAAAAGAGCTCATTATGCACCAGAGGTACGTTGTCTCTTCACAACCACCCCTATTCTATGTTCGAAAAATAAGGATAAACTACCTAAATTTGCCTCTTCTATGTGTATCTACCAGTTTGACTGCAGCTGCGGAGCCAGCTACATTGTGCGTAAAATTAGGCAGGTTCATCGTCGTATTTCCGAACATCATCTAGCATGGTTAAGCAAGGGACAGACAAGATCTATTCGTAGTTCTATTTTAGCACACCTTGTTGATACTGAGCATAAGGTTGATGTTAATACAGCATTTAAAATTATTTATTGCATTCCTACTAATCTTAATTTTGCTCTACGAGTTCGTCTTCTACATACAGCTGAAGCAATTGGAATCCACCTAAAGAAGCCAAGCTTATGTGTTCAGAAGAAATTTGTACAGCCACTTTCCTTACTGTAGCCATCATTAGAAGAATGCATAAACAGGACTACTTCGGCCCCCTCCCCCTAAACCTTTAAAAACTATAAAATTTGTAATTGTCCAAATTATTTTATTTTTATTTATTTTGACCAATTCATCTTTAATTACGTGTTATCCTTGTGAAATTAATTTATTCTATCTATTCCTACCTTTTAAATGTGTATTGATTTTCTTCGTTAAATATCAACCCATTGACATTTTAACACTTTAGAAAGGAGACAGAAGTTGGCATGACGTAATAAGTGTGAGATAATGAATAATAAATAAGCTCGTGTAAAATGGACAGGAACTAGTGGAAAGGCTACAAAGTGCTTTTGTATAAAATATGTATGAAAAGCAGTGTTATTAATAAACAGTAATTTTGACACTTTAATTATTGTTAACAAACATATCGCCACTTGTTTTGTAAACTGTTGTGTATTGTAATAAAAATGCTATGGATATATATTAGAGTAGAGCCGGAGATGAGGATCTAGTTGAAAAGTAAATATTTCTTTGCACAATCATTGATGGCACAACTGATCTATTCGTCCTCATGACTGACTTCCTGGACGACTGTTGCGGATATTTCGAATGGACATAAAATAGATACAAATGTCGTGCGTTTGTTGAGTCCTTCATTGGTTCCGGAAGAATTTTCACGTGGACAAAACTAAGAGGGATGTAACAAGATCATCTGAAAATGAAGTAAATAAATGTCTCGATGAACTTCTCATAAAGAAACCGGTTGACAAAAAAACTTACAACGAACTCAGGTCAAAAGCTGGATGCCTCCGATTTATGTATGGTCTGCCAAAATCCATAGTGTCAAAGTGTCCTCAACACCAATGCAATCAGTGATAAACTCATCACGCCACAAACTAGCTCGATGGCTTGCTTATTCGTTGAAGCCAATTCAAAAGAAATTTGCAAATCACACTTTGGAGGACACCTTCCAATTTTTAACAAGGTCAATCGTGTTGATATATCAAATGAACTAATGGTGTGATACGACGTGACTGCCTTCTTTACAAATATACCAGTGATGGTAACAATAGACTCCGTTTGTAGGCAAACAGATCTAATACCGTAACCGGAAATAGAGATGAAGTGCCTATTAATTCTTTGCACAAAAGACATCCAATTCCAATTCAACAACCAATTCCACGGACAAATCGATGAGGCATCTGTGGGTTCACCTCGAGGACTTATTCTAGCCGACATCTTCATTGGGTTATCTTGAACAGACGTGACTGAGTGATGCTATTAATGAAACAACATACTATCGCTGATATGTTGATGATACGTTTGTTGCTTGTAACAAGATGAGTCAGACGACCGTGTTATTTGACTCAAACACTATGGAATATGATTACAACGACGAGTTCAATTTCCTGGACCTAAATGTAAGAAGAAGAAACGACAGAGCTGTTGAAAAGTCCATCTGCAGAAAACAAACTTGGACGGAACAATATCTTCACTACAACTGCTTCTCTCCAGAGGGCTGTAATCGGGGACTAGTAAAGACACGATATGACAGGGCCAATGTTCGCCTAACAAGATAGAAGAAGTAAAAGGTTTTGTTGAAAAATGCTTTGAAGAAAACGGATATCCAAATGAATTTATCCTAAAGTACATAAAAGAAAAGAAGAAGAAGGAGAAGTATCCAACAGTGGAAATGTAGAAATTATTCATTCGTCTCCAATACGAAGGAGGAGCAGTATCACAAAAGATCGACAGGAGGATGAATGAAGCAATAAAATGATGCTTCCATGCAGGTTAGCTGGTGACGCTCACAGCACTGAACGCTCTTTAATCCAATCGAAATTGGTAAGTACATTGGAAAAACAGAATGAAGAGCTTCTATCCAGTTTCCAGATCATATTCAAAGAAACTAATGCTTGAAAGGAAGCAGATATTTACAAAGTGCAATTACCTGACACCATCACTGTGGCATGGGTCTTTTTGTCGAGATTTCCAAATCTTTCAAAATATTAAGCATAAAAGGGACACCGAATCAACTACGATTTTCTGAAGCGATTGCAATCAAGCATTTCAGATCAAAATGATGGACAGAGAAAGAGAGTGTAGTCAATCTCTCACTCCCATGGTCACCGTATCACTTCGATTACACTGATTACTCATATACAATAATAAGCTCAGCTCACTGAGCCAGTTTCCAATGGGATGAACTTTAACCATCTTGAGTTGCTATGCAGGCGTACCAGCTAACGCTAGCTAACATTTTTCTGTTTTCTGTCTTCTCTCGCACACCTTTTACCATAGTTCGAAAGCATATAAATTGATGGTGACTTGAACTAGAAATTGTAATGCTTATATTCCAGATGCGTTCAACTTATAATGTTCTAACTATCATCTCTCAAACATTGAAGTGTGAAATGTCATTATTCATGACCACTGTGATTTCACTTAGTTTGCATTTGATGAAAACATGTGAAAAACAATTATGACTTAATTTGATACTGCAAATCTGGTCTCTCTTTCTCAAGCGAAATTTATGACGGAAACTAGATTTATAAAAAATGTGAAATTTTCAAGCGTTGGATTTGATCCAGACATTGTACGTGACTGACTCGAGTAACGAAATCAGTAAAAAAAATGGATCAGTCACCAATATTTTGACACTGAATTTAGAGATTATATCGGAATATGAATGAATGAGTGTCACCCTGTTTGTCTCGTAAACGAAAGGTTATGCGATTCATCTTTCGTGAAATAAGGGCGAGTTTGGATGTGATGGTTGTTCAGTGGTATCTTGGAGGTGAATCGGACAGACTTTGAGAAGACCAGTAAGTCGCACCACTGGAAAGGCCAGTCCTTCAATGATAACCAAATGAGAGACGAAAATGTAGGCATCCGAAGATGATTTGGAGGAGGAGATGACGGCTAGTGGATGGCAGTTGAGCTAGCTAAATAGGACTACCTAAAACTGGATAAATTAGAGATGTGAGGATTGAGACACTGTTTTACACTAAAAAATCAAGCGAATAGTAGTAACAATAATCCCTCATCAGATTTTCCGCTGATTGGCTAAATTACCAACACCAATCACAGAAACATCGTTCTTTTTGTGCTAATTCTACCCAACAATAATTCGAGATTATAAATCAACAAAAAGTAAGAGTGAGATCGCATAACAATTTTTACTTTTGCTTGTTGGAAGCAGTTGCATTCTATGTAAGTCTAGATTGTTACTATAAATCTTGATCACATTTTATTTCGTTTTACGTGAGTGAATAGAGCAGTTTTCTCTCGCATATCAGTGTGTATACTAAGAGAGATCATTTTAATAATGTACATGACTAGAAAGTAAAGATTTCAAATTATGGACACCTTATCTGATGTCCTTAATTGTGTTGACTTACACTTATCTGAAGCTGCAACGTACAGGAAGGTGACACTGGCAGTTGTGTAGGTCAATCATTCTCAATAGGGTTGGATGGAATGATGACAGCTACAGTGAATTAGTGACGGCGACTGAGAACTCACTGGAAGTACATAGGAACGCCTGTAAATGTGAGTTATTAATATGAGTAGATAGCATGTGAATTTACACATCAGAAAGAAGAGTTTGATAAAGTGATGAAATTGTTCGGTTAGTCTTATGCAATGCAAGGGCATTGAGTGATGAATAATGCTGAGAAATGGTTGTCGTTAAAACCGTAATTGCATGGTTTATTAAATTAGGACATTCAGAAGATTAATAAAGTATCATTTGGAATTGGGAGGTTGAAATGAATGAAAACGGATTGTCTAGCAATACTATCAGACATTTCAAACTAGTTAACAGAGGTAGACAAAAGGATGCAATCAGAAATCCATTCAGCTACTTGACCTAATACCACTTTGAAACGATTCCGGATCGATTCAGAAATGGCGCTGAAGAATTGAGCCATTGATTGGTCTAATTTATCATTGAGACAATCACATCAGAATATGTTGTCAAGTGAGTATACACAATATTCCATTGATACGGTCTGTGTATACAACACTACAGAAGGGACGTTGGAAACAGTGAAACATTATCTTTGACATTTTGACGAATATTAGATTGAGTGGACACTGAAAGATGCAGTGATGCAGTGGAGAATGTTGCATGGATTACTCTCGATAATCTGCCATCAGAAATTTCAGTTGTTGTTTCAATATGTTTATTGGTGAATGACAGTGGATAACCATTTCGAATCAGATTATACCAGATCAAGCTGAGTTCTTCGTTGAATTCGTCTTCCTTGAATATTCTACAGATTTTTGTGAGAGGAGATTCGTCAGGGTTTCGTTTTCTGTTTAGAGTGTCAAAGTTATTGAAGTTAGTTGGATGGCTGTTCTACTTTGATTTATGATGAATTCACCCATGCATTGATGCGTGGGCTTTCCAGAGAGCAGAATATAAGAAATAGGGAGGTCTCTTTGAGACTTAAACCTTCTAATGTAAAATCACTCGATCAACTAGCGTAAATGACCACTTTGAGTTTATTGCTCTATCAATATTCTCATGGATAAAGGTGAAGTGACTTTGATCTGGCTAGGTGTTCCGGATTGTAGGTGTACCTTGATTAATTTGGCATGCAAAAAACCATGCGAAGGCGCCATAGATACTCCCGCCTTCTGTCAACAGGAAATGGGAATACAGTGTGCATTTAGCAGTGGGTACAGAACACACCCAGTAGATTTGGATGTAGTTGTGTTCTCTGAGCCCGATGGTTTATTAGCAAAGCTCTCATTGGCCAAGTAGATATCATCTACGTCACTTACTTCAATTTCAAGTGAACTTTCAGATTTCTCCATGAGTTCATCATTCGTCTCTCCTGGTACACTTGAATGTGGTTGTTTGTTTTGTGTGTGTTTTCTCACTTTCTAGGCCAACTGTGGTATTGGTACTGATTGTTTCATTGACCTGAATTGTGACTCTTCGTGTGTAAGATTTCCTCCTTATCGATTGGTTATTAGTGTATATGTCAGTGGGTCTATTGATGGACGATTCACTGGAATGTCAGGGTTCGAAAACTTCTCTGTCATTCTGAGTGTTTCTTTTGTCTAATATGTTAACGTTCGTTGTCTCAGTCGAAATGATGTCCATGGTTGTCTGTATGCAGTGAGGCGGTATGAAGGAGTGGATGTCGTGTCTTTTGACGGCTAGTTTGTGATCATGGATGCGAAGACGGAGTGGACGTGCAGTGTAGTGTTGTTCACAGTGATTGGAGGAGAGATGACTGGTAAACTCGTGGAGAAATCTGAAAGCTACCTTCAAATAGAAGTAAGCGTCGTAAATGTTGTCTAATAAACCAATAAGAGATTTGCAAATAAGACATCAAGCACAGATAACATATATACATCAATATCACCACCCGAGCCACTCAGTGGGTATTACAACACGAAATTTATCTGGATCAATAAATCCATATATATATATATATTACACGTCTTTTCTGTCAGAAGAAAGTGGCAGAACACAGAGATGATAAATAATTGAGGCATCGCTCAACTAATTACATTTATTTATCTTGTTTTCTGATTTCACAAATTTGCAGGTGGCCTCCATCACTGTCTTCCAGACAGTTTCCATATTTTCTGCCAGTCATTGAGCAACAGAATAGTAGTGTGTTGTAAATCTACTGGAAACAGGAAGAATGGGTAGTCCTTATTTGTGAATTCTGGGCAAACCACAAAGATGTGAAACCTTCGACTCAAGGGGATAAATTCTCTCAAAACTCGTAACAGTGAACCCCTGAGAGAATTCTTCCTAACAGGTTTAGTAATAGTACAGTGTTGTTTGTCCTCTCCATTACGATTCGTGAATTCGGTGTTATCGACGAGAATTATCGACATCCTTTCTACATACTCTGATTTGCTTAGCAATACGACCTCACTGCTTTTCTCTGCAAGTGCAGCGATGCAATTCTTATTGTTGGTCAATTCTCTCATCCACTGTAGTTGACTGCTGTCTGAAATTCAGAAATCCGACTTCTGCCTAAGTTGTAGTCCTCCGTCTGTTTGTTCGACTGATGAAAGGCTTGAATTCGACTCTCGTATGAGTTGAAACTGCGTCAATGTTTGATGACACAATTTGGTGTCAGGCGAAAAAACCTGGAGTTATTTTACTGTGTATGGTACTTTGTAGAAGTAAGAAACAAAGTCCCCTGGCTTCACTGGGAGTTTCGTGTGGACATCTACTGGTTCAACAGCACACAAATATACCTGATTAGAGTTCCGTGTATATCTTTCACTGATGGCAGTGGTGTAAACTTCAAATTTCTTCGATTTCGGAATAGACAAATCGTCGAGTGAGCCGTGTTTTGTGGTGAGGTGGTGTTGAGAAGTGAACACACGTATATGAGAGTCGTCAATTAGGTTTACAAGATGAAGTTTTAGAATTCCTTGGTGTTAATCAGAGTGGCACCTACGAAGAGCTTTCATTGAATAGGTCGGTATTCACGAAGTGTTTTGATGGTGAATTTTACTTAGAATATACGTGTAAAATGAATACATTTCAGAATGATGATTGAGTGATAGAATGGGTTCTATATCCACTTAATTGCTGATCGTTTTATGCACTTTAGAAAGATACATACAGAGATCGGAATTTCATGTGAGTACCAGTGTGTACGAGTATTAGCTTGGAGAGAATACAATATGCACTGGATGCAGAACTTCACCCCACGAAACAATCTGAATTCGAGTAAAGCGAATGGTGCGCGGATCAAATCTCAACTCTACGCACCATCATTGAACAAAGTATGGAATGACAGTCAAATCTCTACCTGAATTTCATCAACTTTTTACAGATCCCCGATAGCGTTGACCATGAAGTAATTTGGAAACTGCTTCAGCCCTACGAAATGTTCAAATATTTGTCAACCTCATTCAAAAGCTCTATGGCAGTGTTACATGTGTTAAGATGCACAAGAGAAAACTCAAAGAGGCGTTTGCGGTGAATACATGAATGAAGCATTTTGGCTTACCACTACCAACTTTGATATTGCCAATCGTGGTGCACTGGATTATTCAGAAGACTGTGAGTTAGGAGCGAGAAGACGGGAACACGTAAGGCCGAGAAGAAGATTCCAGAAGAACTTGATTCGGGAATGTTTTATGATTATTGTCACACCAACTGGGGGTGTAGTTTGATGTGTTCTTCGTATTATCAAGACGAATATCATGTTACTGATCTTTCGATTATCTAGTTTGTAGATAGAAAAATCTAGATTTATGGACTTGTTTTCAGCAGTATCATTCAAAATACCAAACACGTTGGAGAAGGAGGAGTTTTATGCATCAAATAAATTTATTCCTATATGGTTGCAGGATATCCACGGTCTTCTGGCTGCTCATCCTATAATTGTTGTTATTATCGTTTCCTTTGGTTCCTATTTGAACATAGGTCTTCAACTTCACGTCATCACTTGCTTCTGTCTTCTGCTCTACTCTCCACCTGCATCCATTTTAGTTCAGACTGTTTCAACTCCTCTTCACACTATCTCCCCCGTGTCACCCATGAACGTCCCACTCGACGCCTCCCCTTCGGGTTTCATTCGAGCACTGTCCTGACGCGCGATTTTTTGGTCGATTGGTTCTTCTTTTGTTTGTTCCTATAGTTTCTTGTTGTTGGTGATTCTTTCCGCCAATTCGATCTTCAGTAAAGGATGAAGACAGTTATCAATAAAGAACTGCAACCTGCTGGAAATATTCTTTGTGACCCGCCAAGTTTCTGATCCGTATAGAAGAACTGACCGTCTTGAGGTTTGTATTGAAAATCTGCATTTTGCTGCCGATGCTAAGTGACCAAGATTTTCAGATTGGTTTCAGGTTGATGTTGCTGCTGTTGTTATTGTTGGTTGGTTATTTTCATAACCTTTGTCTTGTCTATGTTCACCTGGAGTCCTGTCTTTGTTGCTTCTTCGACCAGTTTGTCGGTTTTCGCTTGTAAATCCTCGATTTTGTGTGACATCAAACATAAATCATTCACGAAATCCAGGTCTTCCAGGTTCTTCACGTCGGTCCAGGACATCCCTGTCTTCTCGTTTCACACTGTCTGACGCATAATCCGGTCAACCACAATTAGGAATGCAATTGGTGACTATAAGAATCCTTGTCTGACTCCTGTGTTCACTCTAAACGCCTCGCTGAGTTTTCCGTTGTGGATCACTTGACATGTGCCGTTGTCGTACAGTTGTTGAATAACGTTGATGAATGTTTGGAGTACGCCGTAGTACTCGAGTAGTATCAATATTACTTCGCGGTCAACGCTGTTGAAGTCCATCTCAAAGTCTTTAAAGTTGAGGTAGAGGTTTGATTGTCATTCCATGCTTTGTTCGATGATGATGCGTAGAGTTGCAAATTGGTCAGAACATAGTTTGCCTTCCCTGAATCCAGCTTGTTCCGGTCGGACTTCTGCATCCAGTGCGTCTTTTAATCTCTTCACGATGATGCGACTCATAATTTTACTAAGCAAAACTTAGATGCCTAAAAACAGAATTCTGAATGTTTTATCACGAGACTTGTGGTGATATATATTCATCACAAAATTCGGTTTTCCATTGCAGTTACAGTCAGAGATGTGATCCAGAAGAACAAAGAAATCCTCACATCCCCATAAATGAATCACTTCAGTAGATCATTTTCTCTGTACTTCGCTGTAATTTTAATACACGTAGGACAGTAATAACCACTTCACATTTGGTGAACATAAGTAAATAATTAGATGCTTATTGATGGGATTAGCGCCTTCTATGATTTCACTGAGTTCAGCATTGTATACGAATATGCGTCAATAACAATCCCCATGAAGTCACATACATTCATCTAGTTTTCACTGCTCATTACACTGATTCACTCACTTCACAAATATAAAAATAGCTTTAAAAATCAATGTGACAAAATCTCACAGTTTGACAAGAATCAATCACATCATGTTGGTGTTTCCCTCTCGTCAAATGCATCAAGTGTGTTGCAATATTCAGCAGAAATGTATTTCTCTATTTCATGCATTTCTCCTCTCTTCCAGAATGTCGAACATTGTACTGCATATATTGCTCGGTCTACTTGTGTTTGGTCACGTGTGGAGTGGTGGTGAGTGAAGAGAACAAGTGTAATTTAAATTCGAAAACGATGTGGTAAATTTGTTAGTATGCTTAGTATTTCATGAATGATGAGCAATTTGATGAGGAATGTACACCTTTGACGACAAATTTAACAGAATGTGCCTCCTCCAGTGTAGACAAACACCGAGTACTACTCCTTTAACGGTATTGAGATTCTGATAAGTGATAAAGTGTAGATGGTTGTTATTTATTTTATGTGTTTTCGCGTTGCTCACATTCTGATTACAACAAGGGATAGGGCCAGTATCGAAGTGACCAAACTTCCTTTTCTATCTGTCAGTTCAATATTGGGTCTGATATATGAGGAATGCTGATTTCCCATGCAGTTGACTAGTAGGCTTTGAATGAACTACGGAGGCACATACCGATGAATGTTATACAGTGATCGATATGTGGACGTTGATTGTGCACTAGACGATAACCAATGTCATGCGTCAACTCATTAGTATCAATGCTGAATAAATTCTCTCAGTGAAGTTTCCTACGTATACTTCCATTCCGACTCGGTTGCAGATTCTTCCTCCTGATGCTTTCTAGTTTACACAAGACCTTGGTTCGCACCTTAGGAAATTATTGAATCACTCGGATGACATCAACTTCATCATACATTCATCATGAAAGGAATAAGGAATACTCTTGCGTACAGAATTATAACAATGAGTAACTCTCATTTTTTTGAGAGTGATTAGCTGTACAGCTTTTTCCGTTGCTGTGTATTCATTCTCAAATGAAATTCTTTTCAAGTAGATTTTGTGTTTGGTTACCTTCCTCTATTGGTCGCTTCAGTTGACGTTTGTGTTAGAAAAAGATGACCGATGACTGAAGGCGCTTCATAAGAATGCCTGACGAGTATTCTTCTAACTAGGCACACGAAATATTGCGAGAAATAGGCGAGATAAGATTTCATTAATACTGATGAACTTGGTTTTTGTTGCATCCGCTAATATATAATAATCGTGTTGAAAATTCTAAACCACTGTATTATGCATTCAATTCGATACTGTAGGAGGTGATTAAATACCCCTTATCAGACGAGAATAGAGCCAGCATTCCCAGAGGATGTGTTCTTTCAGAACAACCATATCGCATGTAAGAAGGATCCAAGATCTTTTCTGACAACATTCAGTGATAGGTCAAACATTCTTGAAGTCACCGCATTCAAACCCACTACGAGTTTTAAATTTTGACACTCTAGTTGAGTGATTGAGACTCAGATACTGAAAATTCTCAAGTCTCGCTATTAGAGTTATCCAGTGAGCTTTGCTTCTCCTTTGCTTCGCTTCTTTGACTGATACCATTGCTTAACGAAATCTTACTGTTTGTTTAGTTGAGAAAATACTCCTTATCAGACGAGAGTAGAGACAGAAATTCTAAAGGATTCAGTGGTAGGGCGAACATTCTTGATATCACCGCATCGAAACGCACTATGTTCTTTCAAATTTCTGTCACTCCGATCTCCCTTCTTTCATTAGACTGATGAAGTTAAACCCACATATTGAGGCGACATGTAATTTGATATCTATGAAGTGAAGGTTGGCTCTTGGAGTTTAGGAGTAACTAGGTGTGGTCCGCTGTTTTCACACTGTGGTCGTCTGTTATACAGAGACAGGAGAAAGGCACATGATGTGTGTATATTTTCACTTTCCTCCTGCTTGAATTTGTTCGTGTCTCCTTATTCGGTCACAGCTCTTCACCTCATTCCTCTTAGCGCTCTAATTATTTCTTTCAATTCCCGTTCCACTTCACGATTCTTCCTAAAACATCGGTGACCATTTCATAAACAAAAAATACATCAGTCAAATGTGAATAAAAATGTCATCACATTTCACCTTTTATTTCATTGTAAAGAGACGTATGCACAGACATGAAGGAAGAGGGTGGAAGTTGGGGTAAATCATTGAGTATAGAGAATATTTTCGATGCCGATTTGACACCTAAATTCAGTACAAATCGCCGTGTACACGTGTCTGCACGTAAGATAGCAACCTCAAAATGTTCATCATGGTCTTCAAGTCATGCTAAATCACACTCACACACACACTTTCACTAACTCTGATTTAACACAATGTATTTAGCATACGTTGAAAATCAAGTGATATTAGAGGCAGAATTACCCTTCTTGTCATTCTCTGCGGTCATTTAGGCTGCAAATCTATACAATCGAAGGTATTTTCTCCTGAGTTTGGAACTCTGAATCCAGAAACGTTTTAGAAATTACTTGGATGTATCTCTCTTTCAATCAAGACTGGGATAACAATAATACCTGCGTCAACAGATTTCATTTGTTGCCTTAGTATATTAACCAACACTATTGATACTCAAAAAATACGAAAAGGCAGACTATTCTAGCAGTATTCACACGTGCATATTCTATGAAAATAGGAGCAGACACTTGACAAAAACGCAGATTGAATCATCATCGTAAAGTGAATTGCAATCTTAATGGATTTTCCTACCGTTAAATCGTTTTCATCTGTCTTCACTAAACAGGCAGTAATCATTTTCTCAAACGATTCATTATTGTCCACTGAATTAGACAAAGGCTGAAAATAGTGGTGGGGAATTTTCAATTGTTCGTTTTATCCACGCCTACTTCATATTTCATGAATAAATGATTGTCAAATTATTTCTACAGTTAATATACACTCCAGCATTCTTTTTACATTGGAATGAGCAGGTGCCAAATTTTCAGGTTATCTTTCTGAGAGTGAAACAGTCGTTGGACATTATTTTGATTAATTTGCAATGCATTCTGTGGTTAATAATCCCCTGTGATTGTCTTAATTTCCTAGGAAATGGCGAGGAAATTGTAGATCGGGAATATGTTGAAGAGAATCCTTCGAAGCCAGTTGGTAGACGCACGTCAATATTTCGATATGGAAAGCGATTCACCATCGGAGGCTATTATATTTTCTACGGACTCGGTCGCAAACATCATCAATAGGGAAGGTTTAGAAAGTAATTCACAATCGAAATGTCAATTTTATCTGATAAATGAAGTCAACAAAGTAACAATATTTACATTGATTGGTGAATGGTGACTCATTTGTGCATTGACTTAATCTGAATAAAAGGCAACTTATTACTCAAACAATAATTAAATGCTTTCTAAACAACAATGTTGTCTTCGAAGTGATTTCACTTCAGATTTCAGGTAAATGCAACCTTAGTTCACACGATGAACACATCGCCTGTTCTTATCCGGTGTCGCAACATTGAACACACTGTTTGAAACAACACATGCATATTATGTCGGTCACTGAAGAATTCTACTAGACACCTTCAGACATCGCTGAAGCGTACATCATATGGACTGACACACCAACAGATAGTGTCTAACACGATCAATCAACAAGAAGTGCAACGACCATCCTGAGAATCAGTATTACATCCTTATCAAATGGAGAGACAAGCTAAGCAATACCACACTGAATTGATATGTCCAATGCTTATGCGAAGCATGTTATGTATGAGGGAAACTTGGTCAAAGTGAGTAGATGAGGAAACCTCTAGAGTGTGGAGTGTTGAGCATGTGGTCTTCCTTCTGAAACATTGTGAAACAATCCACAAGTAAGTGAATTGACTAGTCATCATTACATGGAAGATTTGGACACGCGAAATAGGGAATCACATTTGAAAAATAAATCTGTTCGCAATTTCTAGGGAGAGATAATGACGAACAATTGAGGAGAACTATCAGAATACATGAATTACCAACTGCAAGAGTTGCGGTTGAGTTATGCCAGCAGATCGTCTCAAGTTCTCTATGTAATAAGGGAAACAAAAAATATGCTTGGGAATCGACAGGATATGAGACAACCAACAGAGATTCGAAGAGAACTTGACGAAGAGATAAGAGATATTCGATTTACTTCCTATCACAGTGCCGTCAATGTTACACGAATCAGGGAGGGACTGAATCAGTCCACGCAAGTCTTGCTTGCATCTGAAACTTAGATGGATTCTGTTAACTGCCATTAGGCTGAGACCATTTGTTA
The DNA here is from genome assembly GCA_944472155.2 of Trichobilharzia szidati. Lineage (NCBI taxonomy): Eukaryota > Metazoa > Platyhelminthes > Trematoda > Strigeidida > Schistosomatidae > Trichobilharzia > Trichobilharzia szidati. Next base: position 111,769,425 of record OX235273.1, on the reverse strand, counting down.
ACTTCCGACAAGTTTTCGTTAGCGACGAAGTGGAGCACTTCACATTCAAAACAGGATGTCGTTTTTTGCCTGAAAAATTGAAAGACAGCCACCTTGTGACCTAAGACTCTGTGTATGCTGAAATCAGTATGCTTACTGGAGGCGCTTCACTAATGGAATAAAAAGCAGCAGTGTGGTCTAATAAGGAGACTCAAACAAACTTTGCACAGAGTTGGTTGATATGTTCACTTCAATGCCGAAAATAGCAACTATGAGTGATTTCAAATTGATAACGTGCGTAATATCGAAGAAAGAAATGAAGCAAAGACATGTCGCATATAACTGAATAAAGTGTCTTTGGCACTGAGTGCCTAACAAACCAATATCGGCTGTTACATAAAAGAAAGTTGACGTTTTCTTAACAAAGAGTGAATGCTTCCTCACTAGGAAGATGTTAGCATAACTGAGTTTATCAATAAGAATGCAGACCATGTCGTGGTGTATTCAGTGTCAAGTGAAGTGAGGCAGGAATGGAAGCATGAGGGAAAACGTACGTTCCGGCTACGTACAATTCTCGAATTCTGAATGTCGTGGTGGCTACCTCTCTTCAATTGATTTAAGCTGCCATGAATTCGGTCCTTAAATCACGCATACGACAGGCATGTTGAATGCTGTCATTCATCATCAAAACTTATTTATATCATATGCGGACAAAACTGAAATCCATCTACAGAATTTGTGCAGTAATTCCACCTGCAGCATACACCATGTCAACTGTGAGGGTGGGGGAGGGAACATAAATGCATGAAATCCATAAAATAGTGGATTCCGCTAAAATATTACTGAAAGTCAAGACAAGATGAGAAGTTTTACTAGATAAGAAACAAGGTGGCTGATTTTATAATTCGGATAGAGTGAGAGAGACTAGACAACTGTTTTCTGCACACAGTGATCGGTGTAATATTGACAAATCGCTAGAGTCTACAACCATTAAAATAGGCTTCCTGTGCGTATTCGCGATTCCTTCAAGTTGACTACAACTAGAAATAATACTCACGATTGATGTGTGGCTACCAGTCATGCTGTCGTTGAGTGCCAGCTACACTACACATTGTTCTTAACACCATCTCAACTAGCGAAGGGAGAATATAACACTTACGTCTGCTGAAAAATAGATTTGTTGACGATGATTTGAAAAGAGAGTGTATAAGTAGATAATCAAATCACAACGAAGCTGTCAAGCTCTTGTCCCTTAAAGTTATATTGACCACGGTGCGTTTCAGTCAGCAAGGATGAACAAATTGATCGTTGACGGCTCAATGAATGTGACGCACTTGTTTGATCCTCTACACACCACTTGTACCATTTCGCCTTGCGTTGTCGATAAAATGGCAAAGAGACTCTCATGAAGTTGCATATCCTGAGTTCGCTGTGTGATTGAGAATGTGGGAGAAGCATGAAAGACTAGACTTGCAGTATGAAACATTTTCATTAGTTTGATTTTAATGATCCTCATTAACCGCGAACACTGAAAATGACGCTGGCTTGTGAAAGAATGAAAATAACATTCAAAATGTAGAAGCAGTTTCAGCAGAATATTTGTTAACTAGACAATCCCTAATTGAGAATAGTGCGAATGTCAACATCGTGACCTCGAGCTGAATTCATCAACAACTTTCATGCATTTAGTAGGTGTACAGATGAATTTGGTGAATGATGGAGTAGCCAAAGAAAACAGATAGCAAGTGTGACATAGTTTGATCATTGATATTAGCTTGTGAAACTGCATAGTGACTAGAAAACTTGAAAATTGTAGAATTGAAAGCGGACTGGTGAGCTGACACTCACTTTATTGATGACTCATTCAACACAGTGAAAATCGAAATGACACCACTAGACTCAGGGAGAGACTAATAACATTTGCACGCCTTCAGTATGCATAAGCCAAGTTGAGAATGTTTTACTGGAACTGCTTCTTTCAATTTGTTTGCGTTTTCATTTCACATTGAACAACTGGTTCCCAGATTTTTCTCATCAGTCACCGTCAACCTCCTTTGAATTGAGCAGCCTTCATGATCCAGTTAAACAACAAGTTCACTATTCCAATGCTTTGATGCTCCGTTGCAGTAGATGTAATTTATCACCCATTGTCACTGCTAACCTACGATCATCCTACACTGATTTCCGTGATGAAGACGAGCTAGTGAACTAGACGAGGTGATGTTCATATAAGTTGACGATATATATCACACGGATATGAATAAATCGTAGTTCAGTGTGATGTAAATGGCTCATCCATCCGAATTTCACTATTCACAGTGTTTTCAGTTTATTCTCAAAATCTGAACAAACCGGAAACAGCTGAGTATGCAGAGTGTTGTCTGAAATCACTTGACTTAATAACTTACCAAAACAGCTTTGAAAGTGATGTCATCAGTTTTCAGCATCGAAGTGATGATTTGTTCAATATCTAACTAGTGTACAACCAGTGTCATGTGTATACTCGCCATTGTTGAGGCTGTGTGCATCCTGTCAGTTTGGCATGTGGTAATGGGGTTACTAAGGTGGGTGACTGAACATTAGGCTGCGATTGGAATGATATCTGATGGTTGGGATAATTCGTGTATTTGGTTTTGTGCTTAATAGCAGTCATCAAAACGGTGATTCAACCCTAATCTACAAGTAACAAATGTCTTCTCGGATGTTCCAACTAGCCTGACCCAGTTCTGCAGCCCAAGAAATAACCATTCTGCTGTTTTTGCTGACAGAATTCAGTCAGCACTTCTGCGAATTGGACGCATCATCATGGTTGCAAGTCAGTGACTAATTACATTTTATATGTTTCCGAAAATCTCCAATTGATTACATTTGATTACACCATTGATTTCTTTTCCACTACTTTGTGTTCATGATGTGTTGTACAGATTTATCCTTTGGAACTGAAGTTTGAGTAGCTAGTGGAGCACACTAACCCACTAATTAGACAAGTACTGTTTAGTACTAGTCGCTTTTCTTGTAGCTAAGTTTGTGGAAGAGTGTGATTGCTCGAAAGGAGGCATTTGTGCGCCTTCGAACATGGTGAATTAGTAAAAGTGTCTAAGTTGCACTGGCGTTACTTCAAACAATGGCCGTATAATTGAACATCTGCCTAGTTTGAAAATTATAAATTTTGTCTTGAAACTGATAACGACATACCTTGTCTCATGGATTCACCCTTATACTCATGATCTATTCCCTAAGTGCAAAGTATCAGTTGTGAGGATGACGGGAAGCACTCTGATGATGTTGTTGATAAAACTCAACTACATAGCACATCGGGCTGATTGGTGTTCACTTTATACTCACATATGTCTTGGAATGATGCTTGAGGATAACTATTTGCAAACATCATCGTCCAGGGAATTGTTTAATGCTTTACAATTGATGTGCTTCTTGCAACAAATAAAGTGAACATCATAATGTCTGGCTAAGTTCAAAATGCACAATTCTAGTCTGACTTTCATATTAATTCCAACATTGATTCAAGCGGGCATACAAACTCTGTGGCGTATCCAGTGGAATGGAAATGAACTCACTTCTTGTTCGACTGACTAATAGAAACGGTTGCATTAAGACACTGGAAAAGCAAATTTTGCATACTGAAAGAGTGAGAGTATGACCGATCTCTCATTGACTTTGATAACTTGTAGCGATACTATGTCACTTTCAAACTATCTTATGTTTTCGGATTTTTGAGAAAAATTGTCAGGATGCCTCACTTGCACTCAGGTTTTGAGCTTGTCAGCTAGATGTATCTACAGTCTAGATGAAACTAATGTTCCTTCCAAGATTGCAACCTGAGGCAGTCAGTGCTGCAACCATAGATGTTACAACTGACCTGTTTGTGCTCATGATTGACTTCATGTATGATTGTAGTGGATATTTTGAAAGAAAACTGGATAGTAACGAATGTCATGAGTTTGTACAGTCCTTCATTTCTTGCAGACTGAATTCCATCAGTCAGTCTGCAAGCAAGTGAATTGACAGTCTTCTGAGTGAGTTCAAACCGAACATTGTGGCAAGGGTTGCGAAACAATGAAACAACAAAGCCTAATGGCGGTATCCACGGTAAGTTTAGTTACACAGGAGTTGAGTTTCCATCAGCGTTGAACGAGTTAATTTTGAGAATGATCATGGTAACCAGTAAAATGCACATATAATAAGGCCAATTTCCAAGGATTCATCAGCCCGCTGTAAAATGCGCCATCTACAATGCATTGATTACGTAAGAGAACTTATAAGTATTAGTAGCATTGTCTAGATAAGCCAAATAATATTGAGTGCCTAGTTTGATGCTTTGCACTACCTTCAAAGGAGAATGAAGAATTGTGATTTAGAGAGGTGAAGCATAATTGTCGAAAAGCGATAAACGTCAACAAAACAGAAACCCAAAGTGCATTAGATCACTATCGTTTCTGTGAAAATAGCGCATCTGCTGATAAAGTGAAGAAATTGTGTGTAATTGTGAATATATGTTGAACAGGCACTAGTTTCATGGAGAAGTAATCGTCAACATACCTCTGTTCATGTTATTATGAAATGTTTCGATGGAGAAAGAAAGATCAGATTTGCAGTATGAAATGATATCATCATTCTATTTCACAGGTTCTCATCAGCTAACTGCAATCTAACTGAAATTACAATGGTCATAAAAAATGACATTTCATGCTTCAATGTGTGAAGGATAATGGAGGAAACATTATAGCAGACGAATACCACACATCATCATCCGAAAGGCAGAAGATGGTTAGTGCGAAGAAAAGAGATTGGTATTAAAGAGACTATATGAAAATGATTACATCGTCAGATTTACACCCCATAAACGCTCTGGAGTTGTTACAATGAATAGAACTGATTATGTACATAAAATGTTGTTAATTCAAAACGACTCGGAAGAATTTTAGGTTGACAGAACTAAGAGGGATAAAACAAAGTCATCTGGTATTGAAGTTAATAAATGTTTCGAAGAACTCATCATCAAGAAACTAATCGACAACAAAACTCACAACGAACTCAGGTCAAAAGCTGGATGCCTCCAATTTATGTATGGTCTGCCAAAATCCATAGTGTCAAAGTTTCCTCAACCCCAATGCTACCAGTGATAAACTCTTCATGTCGCAACCCAGGTCGATGGCCACCTATTCATTGAAGCCAACTCAACAGAAATTTGCAAACCACAGTTTGAAGTGCAGCTTCCAATTTTCTAACGAAGTCGATCGTGTTGATATATCAGGTGAACTAATGGTGTGATACGACGTGACTGGCTTATTTACATATATACCAATGATGCAAACAATAGACTTCATTTTTAGCAAACAGATCTATTACCGAACCCGGAAATAGAGATGAAGTGCTGACTAATTCTTTGCACAGAAGATATCCAATTCCAATTCAACAACCAATTCTACCAACAAATCGATGGCGCCTCTTTGGGTTCACCTCGACGGCCTATTCTAACCGACATCTTCATGTGTTATCTCGAGCAGATGCGACTGAGTGATGCTATCAATGAAACAACACACTATCGCTATGTCTATGATGCATATGTTGTTTGTAACAAGGTGAGTCAGACGATCATGTTATTTGACTCAAACACTATGGAATATGAACAAAAAGACGATTCCAAATTCCTGGACCTCAATGTAAGAAGTAGAAACGACAGAGGTGTCGAATTGTTCAACTACAGAAACCAAACTTGGACGGAACAATATCTTCACTAAACTGCTTCTGCCCAGAGGGCTATAATCGGGGATTAGTAGGAACACGATATTACAGGGCCAATGAGTTATGTTTGCCTAACAAGATAGAAGAAGTAATGGGCTTTGTTGAAAAATGCTTTGAAGAAAACGGGTATTCAAATGAATTTATACTAAACTACAGAAAAGAAAAGAACGAGAAAGAGAAGTATCCAACAGTGGAAATGCAGAAATCTGTCCTTCGTCTCCGATACAAAGGAGGAGAAGTATCACAAAAGATCGACAAGAGGATGAATGGAGCAAAAATATGATGCTTCCGTGCAGGTTAGCTGGTAACGCTCCCAGCACTAAATGCTCTATAAGCCAATCGAAATTAGATAAGTTCATTGGAAGGACAGAATGAAGAGCTTCTATCTGGTCTCCAGATCATATTCCAAGAAACGTATGCTTGAAAGAAAGCAGATATTTACAAAGTGCAATTACCTGACACCATCCCTGTGGATATGGGTCATTTTGTCGAGATTTCAAAATCTTTCAGAATATTGAACGTACAAGTGACAGCGAACGTACTACGATTTGCTGAAGCGATTGCAATCAAGCATTTCAGATCAAAATGATAGACAAAGAAAGAGAGTGTGGTCAATCTCTCACTCCCATGGTCACCGTATCTACTACGATTACACTGATTGCTCATATACACTATTAAACTCAGCTCACTGAGCAAGTTTCCAATTAGATGAACTTTAACCACCTTGAGTTGCTATGCAGGCGTACAAGCTAACACAAGCTACCATTTTTCTGTTTTCTGTCTTCTCTCACACCCATGTATCCATATTTCGAAAGCATATAGATTGATGTTGACTTGAACTAGAAATTGTAATGCTTATATTCCAGATGCGTTCATCTTATGATGTTCTAACTACTATCTACCAAACATAGCAGTGTGAAATGTCATTATTCATGACCATTGTAATTTCAGTTAGATTTCAGTTGGCTGATGAGAATCTTTGAAATAAAATGATGATATGATTTCACACTGCAAATCTGGTCTCTCTTTCTCAAGCGAAATTCATCACGGAAACCAGATTTAGGAAAATGTGGAATGTGAAAGCGTTGGATTTGATCCAGAGATTGTATGTGACTGAATCGAGTAAGGAAACCAGTGAAAACGATGTATCAGTCACCAATATTTTGACACTGAATTTAGAGATTATATCGGAATACGAATGAATGAGTGTCACCCTGTTTGTCTCGTAAACGAAAGGTTATGCGATTCATCCTTCGTGAAACAAGCACGAGTTGGGAGGTAATGGTTGTTCAATGGTATTTTGAAGGTGAATCGGACAGACTTTGAGAAGACCAGTAAGTCGCACCACTGGAAAGGCCAGTCCTTCAATGATAACCAAATGAGAGACGAAAATGTAGGCATCCGAGGATGATTTGGAGGAGGAGCTGACGACTAGTGGATGTCAGTTGAGCTAGCTAAATAGGACTGCCTAAAACTGGATAAATTAGAGATGTGAGGATTGAGACACTGTTTTACACTAAAAAAATCAAGCGAATAGTAGTGACAATAATCCCTCACCAGATTTTCCCCTGATTGGCTAAATTACCAACACCAATCACAGAAACATCGTTCTTTTTGTGCTAATTCTACCCAACAATAATTCGAGATTATAAATCAACAAAAAATAAGAGTGAGATTGCATAACAATTTTTACTTTTGCCTGTTGGAAGCAGTTGCATTCTATGTAAGTCTAGATATTACTATAAATCTTGATCACATTTTATCTCTTTTTACGTGGGTGAATAGAGCAGTTTTCTCTCGACTATTATTGTGTGTACGAAGTGAGATCATTTTGGTAATGTACATGACTAGAAAGTAAAGATTTTCATCGAGTGGTCCAGATGTCATGTGGATTTCAAGTTATGGACACTTTTTCTGATGGCGTTAGTTGTGTTGACTTACACTTATCTGAAATTTTATGGTAAAAGAAGGTGAAGCTAGCAGTTGTGGGTTAAGTTGGTGTAGCTGAATCATTCCAACACTCTACCAAACAACTAGGTACCTCTCAGGCAAAAATTCGTCACAAATTAAGCCAGTGAAGGATGACAATGGAAAGTCAATCACCAAGGAAGTGGAGCAAAAAAAACAGTGGGCTGAACACTTCAAAAGACTACTAAACCGACCGCCACCTACAACGCGCCCAACAATACCAACAACGGAAGCAGAATTATCAGTGAACATCAATCCCCCGAGGAGAACAGAAGTCCTGAAGTCAATCAAGATGCTAAAAGCTGGAAAAGCAGCAGGACCAGATGGAATCCCAGCAGAAGCATTAAAAGTTGACCTAGAGACAACAGCGGACTTGATGACGCCACTACTGGAGAAGGTGTGGAAAGAAGGCAAAGTACCCGAGGATTGGAAGAAAGGATACTTATTCAAACTATCAAAGAAAGGAGACCTAAGTCAATGCAAGAACTGGCGCGGAATTATGCTCCTGTCCATCCCAAACAAAATGCTAAGCCGCATCATCCTTGAGAGAATCAAACATGCCTTGGATGAAAAACTTCGACCGGAACAAGCTGGATTCAGGAGAAACAAGTCATGTATTGATCAAATCGACACACTACGGATCATCATTGAACAAAGTTTGGTATGGTAGTCACCTCTCTATCTCAACTTCATCGACTTTGAAAAGTCCTTCGACAGCGTCGATCGAGAGGTGATTTGGCAACTAATTCGCTACTACGGGGTGCCGCCGACAATTATACATCTCATCCAACAGTTGTATGACAACGCTGCATGCCAAGTAATCCACAACGGGAAACTAACGGAACCCTTCGAAGTGAGGACAGGAGTAAGAGAAGGTTGTCTACTATAGCCAATGATTTTCCTGATTGCGGTAGATTGGATAATGCGACAAACAGCGGTCAATGAGGAAACAGGCATAAAATGGACTCACACAAAGAACTTGGAGGATCTGGACTTCGCCGATGATATATGTCTGATTTCCCACAAACTGGAAGATATGCAAGTGAAAGTAACAAGTTGGCAGAAGAAGCATCAAAGATAGGACTCCAGGTGAACATAGAGAAAACGGAGGTGATGAACATTCCTGGCCAACACTAACAGCAACAACAACAGACAGCAATCAGCATAAATGGAAGGAACTTGAAAGAAACTACCTCCTTTACCTACTTGGGAAGCATTGTTTCAACTACAGGCGGAACTGACGAGGATATCAAAGCAAGGATCGGGAAAGCAAGGCAAGCTTTCATTACTCTCAAGTCTGTGTGGAGGTCAACAGCATTCAGCGTCAAATGTAAGATCCGGATTTCCAACTTCAATGTGAAGTCAGTACTACTATATGGATAAGAGACTTGCCGTGTCACAAAGAGCACTTCAAACAAGCTACAGACCTTCATTAACAGATGTCTTTGCTCAATACTCAAGATTAGATGGCCGGAAAGGATCAGCAACAAAGATCTCTGGGAGCGAACCAACCAGGAACCGATTGTGAAACAAATAGGCAGGAAGAAATGGAGATGGATTGGCCACACTCTGAGGAAACCAGCAAGTGACATCACTAGACAAGCCCTCGAGTGGAACCCGAAAGGGAAGCGACGAGTTGGTCGTCCAAGGGTGACCTGGAGGAGATCATGTGAAGAAGAATTGAAAGCGTATGGGCAGACTTGGAGCCAGGTGAAGACTCTAGCAGAGAACCGAACGCAATGTAGACGCATGGCTGAAGCCCTATGTTCCTCTAGGAACTAAAGGAAATAATAATAGCTGAATCATTCCCATTGGGGTTGGATGGAATGAGGACAGTCACGGTGATGTAGAAACGCGAACTGAGAACCCACTGAAAGGACATAGGAATGCCTATAAACTTGAGTTATTAATATGAGTAGACAGCATGTGAATTTACACAGCAGAAAGAAGAGTTGGATAAAGTGATGAAATTGTTTCATTATTCTTATGCAATGCAAGGGCATTGAGTGATGAACAATGCTGAATAAATGGTTGTCGTTAAAACCGTAATTGCATGGTTTATTAAATTAGGATATTCAGAAGAATAATAAAGTATCATTTACAATAGGGAGTTTGAAATGAATGAAAACGGATTGTGTAACAATTCTATCAGACATTTCAAACTAGTTAACAGTGGTAGACAAAAGGATGCAATCAGAAATCCATTCAGTGACTTGACCTAATACCACTTTGAAACATTTCTCGATCGATTCAGAAATGGCGCTGAAGAATTGAGCCATTGATTGGTCTAATTTATCATTTAGACAATCACATCAGAATATGTTGTCAAGTGAGTATACACAATATTCCACTGATACGGTCTGTGTACACAACACAACAGAAGGGACGTTGGAAACTGTGAAACATTATCTTTGACATTTTGACGTATATTAGATTGAGTGGACACTGAAGGATGTAGTGATGCAGTGGAGAATGTTGCATTAATTACTCTCGATAATCTGCAATGAAGAATTTCAGTTGTTGTTTCAATCTGTTTATTGGTGAATGACATTGGATTCCTCTTTCGAAACAGTGTATTCCAGATCAAGCTGAGTTCTTGGTTGAATTCGTCTTCCTTGAATATTCTACAGATTTTTGTGAGAGGAGATTCTTCAGGGTTTCCCTTTCTATTTAGTATGTGAAAGTTATTGAAGTTAGTTGGATGGCTGTTTTACTTTGATTTGTGGTGAATTCGCCTATGCATTAATGCGCCAGCTTTTCAGAGAGCAGAAAATAAGAATTGGAGTGAGCTCCTTGAAACTCAAAACTTCTAATGTAAAATTGCTTGATCAACGAGTGTAAATGTCCACTTTGAGGTTATTGCTCTATCAATATTCTTATGAATAACGATGAAGTGACTTTGATCTGACTAAGTGTGCGGGATTCTAGGTGTACGTTGATTAATTTAGCTTGAAGTGAATCAAGCGGAGACACCATAGATACTCCGGCCTTCTGTCAACAGGAAATGAGAATAGAGTGTGCATTTCAGCACTAGATACAGAACACACCCAGTAGATTTTGATGTAGTTGTGTTCTCTGAGCCGGATGGTTTATTTGCAAAGCTCTCATTGGCCTGGTAGACAACATCTACGGCGCATACTTCAATTTGAAGTGAGCTTTCAGATTTCTCCACGAGTTTATCAGTCGTCTCTCCTGGTATACTTGAATGTGGTTGTTTGTTTTGTGTGGGTTTTCACACTTTCTTGGTTAATTGTGATATTTGTACTGGTTGTTCGATTGACCTAAATTGTGACTTTTTGTGTGTGAAATTTCCTCCTTATCGATTGGTCATTAGTGTCTATGTCAATGGGTCTATTGATTGACGATTCACTGAAATATCAGGCTTCCAAAACTTCTCTGTCATTTTTAGTGTTTCTTTTGTCTAATATGTTAACGTTCGTTGTCTCAGTCGAAATGATGTCCATGGTTGTCTGTATGCAGTGAGGCGGTATGAAGGAGTGTATGTCGTGTCTTTTGACGGCTTGTTTGTGATCATGGATGCGAATTTGAAGTGGACGTGCAGTCTAGTGTTGTTCACAGTGATTGGAGGAGAGATGAATGATAAACTCGTTTAGAAATTTCAAAGGTCGCTTCTCATTGAAGTATGCGTCGTAGATGTTGTTTATTTAACCAATAAGAGCTTTGCATAAAAACTTTCAAGCTCAAATAACACAACTACATCAAAATCATGCACACGAGCTACAAATCTAGACAACACGAAATTTATCTGGATCAATAAATACACATATATATATATAACGTCATTTTCTGTCAGAAGAAATTTGCAGAACACAGAGATGATAAATAATTGAGGCATTACACAACTAATTATATAATACTGGTGAAGAGGAAAGATTAAGCATGATGCTTGTAACCTCATACTGTTCAGTAAACACTGCTACAGAAACTTCAAGCCACTAGCTTGAAGCACCATGTTCCACTGGGAATCAAGTAGGGAAAAAAAAATCCTCGATTAAGTCACATGCATTCATCTTATTTTCACCACACAATACACTCATTCACAAACTTCACAAATATAAAATCATTTTTAATCTGAATGTGAAAACACTTCACAGTTTGACAAGAATCATTCACATCATGTTGGTGTTTCCCTCTCGTCAAATGCATCAAGTGTGTTGCAATATTCAGCAGAAATGTATTTCTCAATTTCATGCATTTCTCCTATTTTGCAGAATGTCGAACATTGTACTGCATATATTGCTCGGTCTACTTGTGTTTGGTCACGTGTGGAGTGGTGGTGAGTGAAGAGAACAAGTGTAATTTAAATTCAGTAATGATGTGATATACTTGTTGATATGCTTGGTATTTCATGAATGATGGCCAATTTGATGAGGAATGTACACCTTTGACGACAAATTTAACAGAATGTGCCTCCTCCAGTGTAGACGACCACCGAGTACTACTCCTTTAACGGTATTGAGATTCTGATAAGTGATAAAGTGTAGATGGTTGTTATTTATTTTATGTGTTTTCGCGTTGCTCACATTCTGAATAGAACGTGTGTCGTAAAGCTGTGTTGTTTCAGTAGTGGTAATGGTGTCATTTCACATGGGAAATGTCCTCCATCGAAGTGACCAAACTTCCATTTCACCTGTCACTTCAATATTGATTCAGGCAGATACGGAATGCTGATTTCCCATGAAGTTGACCAGTAGGCTTTGAATGAACTAAGGACGCACACACCGATGAATGTTAGACAGTGATCGATATGTGGATGTTGATTGTGCACTAGATAGTAACCAATGTCATGCGTCTACTCATTGTTGTCAATGCTGAATAAATTCTCTCTGTGAAGTTTGTTACGTATACTTCCATTCCGACTCAGTTGTAGATACGTCCTTCTGATGTTTTCTTGTTGATACAAGACCTTAGTTCACATCTTAGGAAATTTTTGAATCAGTCGGATGACATCAACTACATCATGCATACATCATGAAGGGAAAAGGAATACTCTTGCGTACAGAATAATAACAATGAGATACTGTCAGCTCAGTGAGAGTGATTAGTTGTACAGCTGTTTCCGTTGCTGTGTATTCATTCTCAAATAAGATTCTTTTCAAGGAGATTGTATGTTTGGTTACCTTCGTATATTGTTCGCTTCAGTTGACATTTCTGTAATAAAAAATGACCGATGACTGAAGGCGCTTGATAGGAATGCCTGACGACTATTTTTTCAAATAGGCACACGAAATATTGCGGGAAATAGGCGAGATAAGATGTCAATAACACTGATGAACTCGGTTTTCGTCGCATCCGCTAATATATAATAATCGTGTTGAAAATTCTAAACCACTGTATTATGCATTCAATTCGATAGTGAAGGTGACAAAATACTGATTATCAGACGAAAATAGAGCCAGCATTTATAAAGGGTGTCTTCTTTCAGAACAAGAATATCATGTGTAAGAATAATCCAAGGTCGTTTCTGACAACATTTAGTGATAGGTCAAACATTCTTGATGTGACGGCACACAAACGCGCTATGTGTTTTTCAATTTCTGACACTCTGATCTCTCTTTGTTGATTAAACTGAAAAAGGTAAAACTAAACATGTATTTGGATATCTATGAAGTGAAGCTTGGCTCTCAGTGTTTGGAAGTAACTTAGTACGTTCCTCTGTTTTGACACTGTGGTCATATGTTATACAGAGACAGGAGAAAGACACACGATGTGTTTGTGTTTTCACTGTCCTCCAGCTTGAATTTGTTCGTGTCTCCTTATTCGGTCACGGCTATCCACCTCATTCCTCTTAGCGGTCTCATTATTCCCTTCAATTCCCCTTCCACTTCATTCATTCTTCCTGAGAGATCAGCGACTATGTCATAAACAAAAGTTATATCAGTCAACTGTGAATAACGAAGTCATCACATTTCACATTTTACTTCCTTGTACAGAGACGTATGCACAGACATGGAAGAAGAGGGTGGGGAAATCATTGAGTATAGAGAATATTTTCGGTTCTGGTTTGCCAAGGATATTCAGTCTACTGTTATGAGTGCCGCATAGTCTTCAATTCGTGAAAATAAAACACACACCCTTTCATTCACTCTGATATAACACAATGTATCTAGCATACGTTGAAAATCAAACGACATAAGACGATGAATCACCCTTCTTGTCATTCTCTGCTGTCATTCAGGCTGCAAATCTATAAAATCGAAGGTATTTTCTATTGAGTTTGGAACTCGGGATCCAGAAACACTTTACAAATTTGTGGAATGTATCTCTCTTTCAAGAATGGGATAAAAATACCACCTGCTTCAACAACAGAAACGTATATTCGTAGAATGGATTGAACGCGGCACAGTACAAATTGCAATCGTAATGGATTTTGACTACTGGTTAATCGTGTTCATCTATCTGCACTCAAAAGGCAGTAATCATTTTCTCAAACTATTCATTATTGTTTACTGTCTAACAGGAATTAGACTAAGGCTGAAAATAGTTATGGAGAATTTTCAAGTGTTTTCCTTTTATCCACAGTCACTTCATATTTCACCAATAAATGATTGTCAAATTATTTCTACAGTTAATATACACTCCAGCATTCTTTTTTAATTAGAATGAGCAGGTGTTACGTTTTCAGGTTATCTTTCTGAGGATGAAAGAGTCGTTGGATAATATTTTGATTAAACTGCAATGTATTCTGTGGTCATGAACTCCCTGTAATTTTTTAAATTTCCTAGAAAATGCCATGGAAATTGTAGATCGAGAATATGTTGAAAAGAATTCATCGGAGTCAGTTGTTAGACGCACATCAATATTTCGATATGGAAAACGACCTCAAATAACAATGACTTTCTTTGCAGTCGGTCGCTAATACCAATACTGGGGAAAGTTTCAAAGCAATTTAAGATCAAAATGCCAATGTTATCTGATAAATTAAGTCAACACAGTAACATTACTGACATTGATTGGTGAATGGTGACTCACTTTTGCATTGACTTAATCTGAATAAAAAGCATCTTATTACTCAAACAACAATGAAATCCCTTCTAAACATCAATGTTGTATTCTAAGCGATTTCATTTCAGATTTCAGGTAAATGCAACCTTAGTTCACACGATGAACACATCGCGTGTTCTTATCCGGTGTTGGAACACTGAACACACTGTTTGAAACAACACATGAATATCATGTCGGTCACTGAAGAATTCTACTAGACACCTTCAGACGTCGTCGGAGCGTACACCATCCCGAGAATAAGTATTACATGCTTATCAAATGCAAAGATAAGCTAAGCAACATCACACTGAATCGATATGTCCAATGCTTATGCGAAGCATGTAATGTGTGAGGGAAACTTGATCGAAGTGAGTAGATGAGGAAACCTCTAGAGTGTGGAGTGTTGAGCATTTTTTCTTCCAGCTGAAACATTGTGAGACAATCCACCAGTAAGTGAATTGACTAGTCATCATTACATGGAAGATTTTGACATGCGAAATAATCATTCACAATTCAGAAATAAATCTGTTCGCAATTCCCATCTCTGAATAGTGAATCGGAATGGCTGTATGTGACATGTCGTTTATTTGTGAGAGTATTGGAAATGAACTGTGTTGAGAATGGATATCTAATAGTGATGGGAAGTTTGACTTTCTCCTATGCTTTAGTAGGTGTTTATTAAGGCAGGCTGGATACACTTGTTAACTGTTAGTAATTGTCTATTTTATCTGTAAAATATATGCTTATGAATTTGTTCCCACCTATGAATATCGAGATTGAATAAGGATGGAAAGTAGGAAAACATTATGTGATTGCAAGGAAAACTGAAAGAGAGAGACGAAGATAATGGTTTGTGGACTTCTGTTTCGCTTCAGCCTATGAGGGTTCAGTAGAACGCCACCATGACTCGACCATGGGTATAAAAAGTGAATCCTTTTGCAAACGTTATCATCCACTGAATGCAATGTATTCCATTAGGCAATTAGTTCTAACGTCTTGCTTAAGACCTGTCACATCCATACAAAATAATCCTCAGCATTATTAAGTGAACACTGCACTTGCGTATAAAACAATGTTTAACACAATGCATTTATTCAACCACTTCATTAGATAATATCAGCTGGATAGATCATTGAATACAAGGGAGTAGTGTACAGTACGTCAACAGTGCACATACAAGATTTCACTGAGAATGGAATTCAAAAACTTCAAGTTACTTGCCCTCGAACACCTGGAATGGAAATCGACAACCCACGGATTTCAAATTTATCAGTTGGAGCGTAAGTCTTTATGAAGTTACTTCTGGTCCTACTGGAAGTGATACAAGGAGGAAGTTGAGAATTAATTGATGTTCAGTATCATACAAGATAAACGGAGTCTAATGCTTGCAAGAATTGAAGTGTCTGTGGACAATAACATCAGTTATCTGAGTCATATGCAGGCCACTAACCCTACTCACAATCTTCAGTGTATCACGTAATGTGAAAAAGTCTTTTCTGATAAGTCCAGGGAGAGATAATGGCGAACAATAGAGGAGAACAATCAGAATACATGAATTAACAAACTATAAGAGATGCAGTTGAGTTATGCCAGCAGATAGTCTCAAGTTCTCTATGTAATAAGAAAAACGAAAAATATGCTTGGGAATCGACAGGATATGAGAAAACCAACAGAGATTCGAAGACAACCTGACGAAGGGATAAGAGATATTCGATTTATCTCCTATCACAGTGCCGTCAATATTACAAGAATCAGGGAGATGCAAGTTTTGCTTGCATCTGAAACTTACATGGATTCAGTTAAAGGCCAGTAAGCTGAGACCATTTGTTAACTTCCGACAAGATTCCGTTAGCCACGAAGTGGAGCACTTCTCATTCAAAACAGTGTGTCGTTTTCTGCCTGAAAAATTGGAAGACAGCCACGTTGTGACTCAAGACTCTGTGTATGCTGAAATCAGCATGCTAACTGGAAGTGCTTCAAGGATGGAATCAAAAGCAGCAGTGTGGTCTAATAAGGAGACTCAAACAAACTTTGCACAGAGTTGGTTGACATGTTCACTGCGCTGCCGAAAAAAAAGCAACTATGAGTGATTTCAAATTGATCACATTTCAGTGTGTGAATGCTTCCTCACTAGGAAGATGTTTGCATAACTGAGTTTATCAATAAGAATGCAGACCATGTCGTGGTGTATTGAGTGTCAAGTGAAGTGAGGCAGGAATGGAAGCATGAGGGAAAACGTACGTTCCGGCTACGTACAATTCTCGAATTCTGAATGTTGCGGTGGCTCGCTCTCTACGATTCATTGAAGCTGCCATGAATTCGGTCTTGATATCAACATACAACAGGCATGTTTAATGCTGACATTAATCAGCAAAACACATTTATATCATCTCCGGACAAAACTGAAATCCATCTACAGAATTTGTGAATTAATTCCACCTACATCATACACCATGTCTACTGTGAGGGTGGTAGTTGAAGTGCGCGATGGAACATGAATGAATAAAATCCATAAATAATAACACTCACGATTGATGTGTAGTTACCAGTCGTGCTGTCGTAGAGTGCCGGCTACACTACACATTGTTCTTAACACCATCCCAACTAGCGAAGGGAGAAAATAACACTGACGTCTGCTGAAAAAAGATTTGTTGACGATGATTTGAAGAGAGCGTGTAAAAGTAGATAATCACACCACGAAGAAGCTGTCAAGCTCTTGTCACCTAAAGTTAAGATGACCATGGTGTGTTTCAGTCAGTAAGGTTGAACAAATTGATTGTTGATGGCTCAATGAATGTGACGCACTTGTTTGATCCTCTACACACCACTTGTACCATTTCGCCTTGTGTTATCGATTATATGCCAAAAAGACTCTCATGAAGTTGCATATTCTGAGTTTGCTGTGTGGTTGATAATCTGAGAAAAGCATGAAAGATTAGACTTACAGTATTAAACACTGTCATCAGTTTGACTTCCTTAATCCTAATTAGCCGTGCTCCACCGAAAATGACTCTGACTTGTGAAAGAATGAAAATAACATTCAAAATGTAGAAGCAGTTTCAGCAGAATATTTGTTAACTAGACAATCCCTCATTGAGAATAGTGCGAACATCAACATCGTGACCTCGAGCTGAAGTCATCAACAACTTTAATGCATTTAGTAGGTGTACAGATGAATTTGGAGAATGATATAGAAGACAAGAAAACAGATAGCAAGTGTGACATAGTGTGATCATTGATACTAGCTTGTGAAACTGCATAGTGACTAGAAAATTTGAAAACCGTAGGATTGAAAGCGAATTGGTGAGCTGACACTAACTTTATTGATGACTCAGTCAACACAGTGAAAATCGAAATGTCTCCACTGAACTCAGTGAGAGACTAATGACATTCTCACGCCTTCAGTATGCATAAGTTCAGTTGAGAATGTTTAACTGGAACTGATTCTTTCAATTTTTCATGTGATTCATTTCCATTCTACTGAGCGCCTTATAGCCTTAGCATGATTTCGAATAATATGACTGAAACAATATTAGAATGGAAATATCGTAGTCAGACTAATCAAATAGAAGATTAATCAGATTGATTCTGTGTTCATCTAACAAACAGATGCAATGAAGGCTTTCATAAATGTTGTAAGAAGGTAACATTCATGTCTCAGAGAACAATGATGAATATAGTAATTTCTTCTCAGACGTGACTCAGATATATGTATCAGCAGTAAGTGAACACTGTACTTATCTGCCAGGGGCATAAGGCTAGCAACTCGATTCTGTAAGATGAACACCATTGCTCCCAAACCTCGTTATGGCTGTAGCTTGAAGCCCAATGTTCCATTGTGAACGTATAGGAATTAAAAAAATAAAGAAGGGACGATGAAATGGATGTGAGATATCCAGACAGTCATACATTTAACAAGGTGATCTGTGAACACTTATGCACGTGGTGCCTCAATGTTCAGAAAATAACGTCGATTATGCCTTAACACTAGAAGTGATGAATATTCTGGAGGCTTCTGATTCGCTCAGTTAGCTTAAACATTTATCATCATCATCCCACTTTAATTTTCACCAAATTTTGGTCATCAAAGTATATGTTTATTTCACAGCAGTTAGGCGGCATTATGATCAGCAAAAATTAGACCGTGCGTAGAGTGTTTGATAAGGACCGAAAATCAGTCGACGACATTGTGAGTTCATAATCCTCAAAATAGCCTATTAGTGTGCTACTCGTGCAGAGTTATCACATTTCGCATGAAACAGTGTTAGCTGACTAGGGTAAGGTTACAAAACAATGACAGCAGAGGTCCAAATCAAAGCCCTGCACAAAGCCTTGAAGTCGACAACTGATGACTTGAGATACATACGAAGATCTAATCAACCTGGTTCCGGACCACGAGTAGAAAAGCCAATGCTTCTACATTGATGGTAAAATGGCTCAAAATTGATCTCACATCTGCTGATGCATTCACCAACTCCTTGTCATCTGACACCTTCATTGGTCCCTCTCTTATCATTACTGATGTGATCAATCTTCCACCCGCAAATTTCATCTAAATTAAATTCCTCTGAAATTCAAATATGGTTCATCTACATGGAGTTTCGCGAATTTCAAAGCATGAACTGCCACTGAACGTGTACTCAGACATCTACAAAGACAATTTGGTTCAGTTCGGTCGTCATCCCCGTGGTTATTTCTCACCTACTCATTTCACTTTCTCTCCATGGAGAATGAAACAAGAGGACTGAGGCGGAAATAGCCTTTGTTCCACATTAATATGTCCAAATACTAGTCCACTTATAATCTGATGCTTTTTTAATTACTTTTGAATTACCACCAGCAGAGTAATTCACGTTTCTAAATACATTACGAATACAGTACTCAGGACTTCTAAAGCCCCAAAATGAATACAAACTGTAACAAGATTATTTTTCAATGCACAAGTATTATTAATCCAATAATCACTGGAAAATACGTGAGATGTAATAGAATTCACAGTGGGATTAGAAGTTTAGCCCTCGACATATTTGTCAGTGTTTAGTCAGTGTTTTTCTAATTCACGTTAATGCTTGTTCCACTATGTTTTGGTGTTCTGTGTAGTAATAAGTGCAGTGATTATTCAATTTAAGTAGAAAGTGTGTATTACAATTTGATTTCTGCTGGAATTTGAGAGAAATCAGGCACACGCACAAGTGAGTTGAAGGAATAAATCTGCAGATTACTCTCATATTCTACCAATATTTCCACTTCACATGATATCCTCAATGTCACCGTACGATCGTTATTCGTCTCCTGTTATCCAGATCTCCCTCGGACGATAGTCAGGAGATATCACTCAAATGTCCTCTCAGGGCTCATCCAAACGTTCTTCATTTCCTTCAGATTATTTATCAGACGCAAACGTAATCGTGAAACTTCATGTCCTCATGCTAGTTTGCGTCTTCATTTTAAGAGAGGTGACACATCGGACTGCTGATTCCCAAACTGTTTTCATCAGCTACTGTCAACTTCCCTCGAATTTAGGAGCCCATTTGATTTCAGTAAATATTTAGTTTAATGTTCATCTTTTATGAATTTTTTGCTGCGGTAGAAGTATTTTCTCAACCGGTGTTACTTCTAACCACACAGTCATCGTTCACTGATTTCCGTGATGAAGACGAGCTAGTGAACCAGACGAGGTGATGTTCATATAAGTTGACGATATATACCACACGGATATGAATAAATCGTAGTTCAGTGTAATGAAAATGGCACATCCACCCTCATAGATCTTTTCACAGTGATTTCAGTGTATTCTCGATTGTTCAGTGTAACCGTTGAGAAATACATACAGACTGGAAACAGCTGAGTATACAGAGTATTGTCTGAAATCACTTGACTTAATAACTCAACAAGACAGCTTTGAAAGTGAGGCCATCAGTGTTCAACTTCGAAGTGATGATTTGTTGAACTATTACATCAATATATAACTAGTAATCAATCACTGCCATGTTTATACTCGTCAATGTTTAGTCTTCGTGAATCCTGTCAGTTTGGCATGTGGTGATGTGGTTACCAAGGTAGGTGTCTGAATACTACACTGCGATTGGAACGGATATCTGATGGTTGAGCGAATTCGTGAATTCAGTTTTGTGCTGAATGGTAGTCATAATAATGGAGCTGCTAACCTAATCTCCATGTGACCAATATCTTCATGGAGGTTCTAACATTCCTCACCCAGTTCTGTATTCACAGAAGCAACCACACTGCAGTTTTCACTGACAGAATTCAGTCAGTACTACCATGGATACAAGCCAGTGACTAACAACATTTTACTTGTTTCGTATATTTTCCAATTGATTACTGTTGATTAAACGATTGATTTCGTTTCCACTGCATTGTATTCATAGTGAGACATACAGCATTTTGCTTGGAATTTGAAGATTCACTAGCTGTGTTGATTCTCTCTACATGGCTAATAATGGTCTAGAAGACGGTTACCTGTTTCGGACAGAGAATTGAACCTGGACCACATGCGTGGTTGGTCAGCATTCTACTATGTGAACTGGTGAATCACACTAACCCACTAATTGGGCGAGTACTGTTTAGTTGTAGTGACATTTACTGTAGTTCACTTGGTGGAAGAGTGTGATTACTCACTGCGAAGCATTTGTGCGCCTTCCATCACAGTGAAACAGTAAAGGTGCATGAGTTTCACTAGCGTTACTGAAAACACAGGCAGTATAAATGAACATCTGCCTTGATTGGAAATTATGATGATTGCCTTGAGGCCAATTATGACACACCTTGTCACCTAGATTCACTTATACATTCATGATTTATTCCCCCAGTGTTAAGTAGAAGTTTGTGAGATATTTTGAATGAACACTAGATAGTAACGAATGTCATGCTTTGGTTGAGTCCTTCATCTCTATCAGACTGAATTCCATCAGTCAGTCAGTCAGTCTGCAAGCAAGTGAATTGACAGTCTTCTGAGTGAGTTCAAACCGAATATTGCGGCAAGGGTTACGAAACAATGAAAGATAAAAATCTTCAGTGCTTTGGCGTGGCGTTATTCACAGTAAGTTTAGTTATACAAGAGTTATGTTTCCATTAGCTTTTACCGAGTTACTTTTGAGGATGATCATGGTAACCAGTAAAATGCTCATACAATTAGGCCAATTTCCAAGGATTCATCAGCACGCTGTGAAATGGGCCATCTACAATGCATTGATTACGTCAGAGAACTTATTGGTATTAGTATCACTAGTGTTTAAGACGTCACCGGAAACACTGTCTACATAAGCCATATAATATCGAGTGCCATGTTTGGTGCATTGCACTACCTTCAATGAAGGATGTAGGAGTATGATGTAAGGAGTTAAGGCATGAATGTCGGAAAAGCGGTAAAAGTCAACACAACAGGAACCCAAAGTGTATAGCATCTCTTTCATTTCCGTCAGAATAAAAGTGAAGAAATTGTGTGTAACTGTGAATATATGTTGAACAGGCACTAGTTTCATGGAGAATAATTCGTCAACATACCTCTGTTTATGTTAATATGAGATGTTTCGATGGAGAAAGAAAGATCAGATTTGCAGTATGAAATGATATCATCATTCTATTTCACAGGTTTTCATCAGCCAACTGCAATCTAATTGAAATTACAATGCTCATAAATAATGACATTTCATACTTCAATGTTTGAAGGATAATGGAGAAGACATTAAATCAGACGAATACCACACATCATCATCCGAAAGGCAGAAGATGGTTAGTGCGAAGAAAAGAGATTGGTATTAAAGAGACTATATGAAAAGGATTACATCGTCATATTTACACCCCATAAACGCTCTGGAGTTGTTACAATGAATAGAACTGGTTATATACATAAAAAACTAAGTGGGATGCAATGACGTCATCGGAAAACGAAGTAAATAAATGTCTCAAAGAGCTCATCATCAAGAAACTAGTTGACCGAAAAAGTTACAACCAACTCAGGTCAAAAGCTGGATGCCTCCGATTTATGTATATATTATTATTATTGTTCTCTTGGGTTCCTAGTGGAACATAGGGCTTCAACTGCACTCTTCCACTTGCTTCTGTCTTGTGCTGTACTTTTCACTTGCATCCATGTTATTCCATACTGTCTCATCTCCTCCTCACACGATCTCCTCCATGTCACCCTTGCACTGACGTCCCACTCGCCGCTTCCCTTTCGGGTTCCACTCGAGCGATGGCCTGACGCGCGATGTTACCCAACAGCCTCCTCAGCGAGTGTCCAATCCATCTCCACTTTCTCCTGCACACTTGTTGGACGATTGGTTCCTGTTTTGTTTGCTCCGATAGCATCTTGTTGGTGATTCTTTCCGGCCATCTAATCTTCAGTATGGAGCGAAGACAGTTGTTGATAAAGGTCTGCAACCTTTTGAAAATATTCTTGGTGACCCGCCAAGTTTCTGATCCGTAAAGCAAAATCGACTACACGTTTGTATTGAAAATCCGAATTTTGTTGTTGATGCAGGCTGAGTGACGAAGATTTCCAGATTGGTTTCAGGTTGATGAATGTGTTTCTCGCCTTCCCGATTCTCGATTTGACATCCTCGTCCGTTCCTCCTGTAGTTGCGACAATGCTACCTACATAAGTGAAAGAAGTAACCTCTTTCAAATCCCTTCCGTTGATGGTGATTGGCGCTTAATGTTGCTGCTGTTGTTTTTGTTGGTTGGTTGGTTGGTTATTTTCATAACCTCCGTCTTGTCTATGTTCACCTGGACTCCTGTCTTTGCTGCTTCTTCGACCAGGTTGTCGGTTTTCGCTTGTAAGTCTTCCATTTTGTGTGACATCAAACATAAATCATCCGCAAAATCCAGGTCTTCTAGGTTCTTCAAGTCGGTCCAGGATATCCCTGTCTCCTCGTTTCCCACTGTCTGACGCATCATCCAGTCCACCACAATTAGGAATATCATTGATGATAATAAGCACCCTTGTCTGACTCCTGTGTTTACTCCAAACGCCTCGCTGAGTATTCCGTTGTGGATCACTTGACATGTGTCGTTGTCGTACAGTTGTTGAATAAGGTTGATGAATATTTGGAGTACGCCGTAGTACTCGAGTAGTTTCCAAATTACTTCGTGGTCAACGCTGTCGAAGGCTTTCTCAAAGTCTATAAAGTTGAGGTAGAGATTTGATTGCCATTCCATGCTTTGTTCGATGATAATGCGTAGAGTTGCAATTTGGTCAGAACATGACTTGCCTTTCCTGAATCCAGCTTGTTCTGGTTGGCGGAGTTCTGTATCCAGTGCGTCCTTGATTCTCTCCAGGATGATGCGACTCAGGATTTTACTTGGCGTCGACAGCAGCATGATTCCTCGCCAGTTCTTGCAGAGTCCCAGGTCGCCCTTCCTTGGTAGTTTCACCAGGTAACCTTTTCTCCAGTCAGTAGGCACCTTTCCCTCTTTCCAGATCTTTTGCAATAATGGAGTCAGCATATCTGCTGTCGTTTCTGGGTCCGCTTTCAGTTGCTCCGGGGGTATTCCATCTGGTCCAGCTGCTTTCCCAGCTTTCAGAAGCTTGATTGCATTCATGACTTCAGTTTTCGTTGGAGGATTGGTGTCAACTTGCAGTTGTGTACGTGCTGTTGTTGGTATTACTGGACGGGTTGTAGGTGGTGGTCGATTCAAGAGTCCTTTGAAGTGGTCCGTGCATTGTTTAATCTGTCTTTCTTCCTTGGTAATTGGGTTCCCTTGTCTGTCTTTTATAGGTTTCACTTGTGTTGATCTCTTCCCGGATAGAGACTTGGTTATCTGATATAGTGTCCTTAGGTCCCTTTTGCCTGCTGCCTTCTCAGCTTCAGTAGCCAGGTTGTCGTAGAATTGTCTTTTGTCCTTCCTGGCACTCTTCTTCACTTCTTTGTCCAGTGCTGTGTAAGTTGAGTTCAGCGTCTCTTTCTCTTGTCTATCTTTGCATTGAATCATTTTTTTTTTCACCTTTCTCCTCTCCTCTATTAGTTTCCAAGTGTCCGTTGAGAGCCATTCCTTGTCTTGTCTCTTCTTTCTTCCTAAAACCGTTGAACACGTTTCGTTGAAAATTACCTTCAGAGAGTTCCAATGGTCTTCCACGGATGATTCCTCAGTGGTGCCACGTAGTGTTTCCTGCTTTGCTCTGACAGTTGCAGTGAAAGTGTCCTTTGTGTTTGTGTCCTTCAGTTTTTGCGTGTTGAACTTGCATTGTGGCCTATCCCCAGCTATCCTCGAGGCTTTCAGCTTCACCTTGAAAGTCCCTTGTACTAGATAGTGGTCTGAACCCACATCTGCTCCTCTCCTTGATCTTGTGTCCAGTAGGCTCCGTCTCCATTTCCTTGAGATTGAAATGAAGTCTATCTGGTTTTTGGTGTGTCCATCTGGTGAAATCCATGTCGCCTTGTGTATATCCCTGTGTTTGAACACACTGCCCCCAATCACCAAATCATTGAAGGCGCAGAAGTCTGAGAAGAGTTGACTGTTGTCGATTATTTCACCGAGAGCCTCGCGGCCCATGGTGAGTTCTCTTCCTGTCTCCTCCCAACTTCGCATTCATATCCCCCATCAGGATTTTGATGTCGCCATTTGGGACGTTATCCATTACTGCTTGTAGTTGTCTGTAGAAGGTCTCCTTCTTCTCTTGTTCTGAGACGCTTGTAGGCGCACAGCATTGAATGATTGTAACCTTCCTTCCTTTTGAGGTGAACCTGGCTGTCATTATCCTGGAGGAGATTGGTTCCCACTGCATGAGAGCTTTGGCTGCTGTTGGTGACATCATGATGGCTACTCCCTCGGTGTGCTCGTGATCGTCCTCTGGGTGACCAGAGTAGATTATTGTCTCTCCAGTTGGTAGTTGGCACCTTCCACACCCGTTCCATCTGCTCTCGCAGATTCCCAACACTTCTATTTTAGATCTCCTCATTTCTGCGGCTACCTGAGCAGCCTTCCCAGCATCGTACATTGTACGAACATTCCACGTCCCCATCCTTATTTTTGCTCTAATCGAAAGAAGGCACATCGGCTGACTGGCTTCCCGAAGGCTTTCACCAGCCTGCGTCATTTAAATTCCCCGATTCCAGCGAAAAGTAAGGTCATTGTTTGTATTTTTAGAATTTTGAATATATTTGTCCGTTGAAGCTTTAGTAGCAATTTGGTTAAGTTTTGGGGGTGGAGTTGCTAGGACCACGCCCCAACCCTCCCTCTTTATCCGGGCTTGGGACCGGCTAGAATACTAGTGACCTGGTGATCTAGACGAGGTTCCGACTTATGTATTGTCTGCCAAAATCCATAATGTCAAATTGACCTCAACACCCATACTATCAATGATGAACTCATCATGCCACAAACTAGCTCGAAGCCTAGCTGATTCGTTGAAGCCAATTCAACAGAAATTTGCAAATCACAGTTTGGAGGACACCTTCCAATTTTCTAACGAAATCATTCGAGTTGATATATGAAATAAACTAATGATGTACCAGTGGTGAAAAACAATAGATATCATTTGTAAACTAACAGATATGTTGCCATTACGCGAAACAGAAGTGAAGCGCCTGCGAATTCTTTGCAAGCCAGTCCTGAAATTATAACCAAGTTGAAGATGACAGTTAATGCATCCGAACATGACTAGGAGGAGGAGATGTCGGCTAGTAGACGACAGCTAGCTGAATAGGACAACGAAGAATGGGATAAATTGGAGATGTGCGGGTTGAGGCACTGCTTTCCACTCGAAAAAACCAAAGCAAATAAAAGTAACAATAATCCCTACCAGATTTTCTCCTGATTGGCTAAATTACCAACACCAATCACATTAATTTCCTTGTTCTGTGCAATCTCTACGCAAGAATAATTCGAGATTATAAATCAACAAAAAATCAGGGTGAGATCGCATAACATCAGTCGAAATACTCAATGTACTTTCGCTTGTTGGAAACACTTGCATTCTATGTAAGTCTAGATTATCACTTAATACCTTGATCACATTTTATTTCGTTTTACGTGAGTGAATAGAGCAGTTTTTTCTCGACTATTAGTGTGCATACTAAGTGAGATCATTTTGGTAATGTACATGACTAGTGAGTAAAGATTTCCATCGAGTAGTCTAGATGTCATGTGGATTTCAAGTTATGGACACTTATTCTGATGGCCTTAATTGTGTTGACTTACACTTATCTGAAGTTTACTGGTACAAGAAGGTGACGCTGACAGTTGTGAGTGAAATTCGTGTAGCTGAATCATTCTCAATAGGGTTGGTTGGAATGATGACACTCACAATGATTTAGTGACGGTGACTGAGAACTCACTGAAATGACATAGAAACGCCTATAAATTTGATTTATTAATACGAGTAGAGAGCATGTGAATTTACACACTTCAATTTGAAGTGAACTTTCAGATTTATCCACGAGTTCATCAGTCGTCTCTCCTGGTACACTTGAATGTGGTGGTTTGTTTTGCATGCGTTTTTCACACTTTCTAGGCTAATTGTGGTATTGGTACTGATTGTTTCATTGACCTGAGTTGTGACTCCTTGTGTGTGAAATTTCCTCCTTATCGATTGGTAATTATTGTCTATGTCAATGGGTCTATTGATGAACGATTCACTGGAATATCAGGCTTCCAAAAATTCTCTGTCATTCTCAGTTTTTGTTCTGTTTGATATGTGAACGTTTGTTGTCTCAGTCGAAATGATGTCCGTGGTTGTCTGTATGCAGTGAGGCGGTATGAGTTAGTGGATATCCTGTATTTTGACAGCTAGTTTGTGATCATGGATGCGAAGACGGAGTGAACGTCCAGTGTAGTGTTGTTCACAGTGATTGGAGGAGAGATGACTGATAAACTCGTTTAGAAATTTCAAAGGTCACTTCACATTGGAGTATGTGGCGTAGATGTCTAGGAGGCCAATGAGAGCTTTGCAAATTAAACATCAAGCTCACATAAGACATATACATCAAAATCATCCACACGAGCTACAAATCTACACTCAGTAAGTATTCCAACACGAAATTTATCTGGATCAATAAATCCATATACATATAAATATATATATTTGAAACACGTATTTTCTGTCAGAAGAAAGTTGCAGAACACAGAGATGATAAATAATTGAGGCATCACCCAAATAATTACAGTTATTCATCTTCTTTACTGAATTCACACATTTGCAGGTGGCATCCATCACTGTCTTCCAGACAGGATCCGAAATTTCTGTCAGTCATTTAGCAACAGAATATTAGTGTGGTCTAGATACACTTGAAACAAGAAGAATGGGTAGTCCTTATTTGTGAATTCTAGGCAAACCACAAAGATGTGAAATCTTTGACTCAGGAGGATAAATTCTCTCAAAACTCGTAAAACTGATCACTGGAGAATTTCCATTTTTGAGAGAATCCTTCCTAACAGGTTTAGTATTAGTATAGTTTTGTTTTCGCCTCTTCATTGCGATTGGTTTATTTGGTGTTATCGACGAGAATTATCGACATCCTTTCTACATACTCTGATTGCCTTAGCAATACGACCTCACTGCCTTCCTATGCAAGTGCAGTGATTGAATTCTTATTGTTGGTCACTTCTTTCATCGACTGTAGTTGACTACTGTCTGAAATTTGAAAATTCGAAGGAGAAATAACACCGACTTCTAACTTAGTTATAGTCCTTCATCTGTTTGTTCGACTAATGAAAGGCTTGAATTCTACTCTCGTATGAGTTGAAACTGCGTCAATGTTTGATGACACAACTTGGTGTGAGGCGATAAAACCTGGAGTTATTTTACTGTGTGTGATACGTTGCAGAAGTAAGGAAGAATGTGTTCTTGCTTCACTTGGAGTTTCGTGAGGACATCTAATGGTTCAACAGCACACACATATACCTAATGAGGGTTCCGTGAACATCTTTCACTGATGATAGTGGAGTAAACTTCAAATTTCTTTGATTTCTGAAGAAGTGAATCGTCGAGTTAGTCGTGATTTGTAGTGAGGTGGTGTTGAGAAGTGAACACACGTATACGAGATTCGCTAATTATGTTTACAAGATGAAGTTTTAGAATTCGCTGGCGTAAATCAATGTGGCACCTACGAAGATATATCATGAAATATTTCAGTTTTGACGAAATGTTTTGATGGTGCATTTCACTTAGAATATACCTGTAGAATGAACATATTTCAGAATATTTCAAACGACTATTGATGGTTTAGTGATAAAGTGGTATCCATATCCACATAAGTGCTGGTCTTCTTAAACACTTTAGAAAGAAACATACATAGATTTGAATTTCATGTGAGTAAGAGTGTGCACGAGAGAGAATACAAGATGCTCTTGATGCAGAACTTCATTCCTTGAAGCGAGCTGAATTCGGGCGAGGCGAATGGTGTGCGGATCGAATCTCAACTCTACGCAACATCATTGAACAAAGCAAAGAATGACAGTCAAATCTCTGCCTGAATTTCATCGATTATCTACAGGTCCTCGATAGCGTTGACCACAGAGTAATTTCGAAACAGCTTCAGTCCTACGAAGTGTTGGAATATTTATAAAGCCCATTCAACAGCTGTATAGCAGTGCTACATGTTCTCGGTGAATACATGAATGAAGCATTTTGGCTTACCACTACCAAATTTGATATTGCCAATCGTGGTGCACTGGATTATTCAGAAGACTGTGAGTTGGGAGCGAGAAGACAGGAACACGTTAGGCCGAGAAGAAGATTCCAGAAGAACTTGATTCGGGAATGTTTTATGATTATTGTCACACGATCTCGCGAGACTTGCAGGAGAAAAACCAACAGACTTGCTGAAGAAGCAGAGAAGAGAGGACTACCAGTTAACCTGGGGAAGACAGTGATGAAGATGACTAACCATCAACAACCACCCCTGATCACTGTCAACAGGACAAATTCGAAAAACATCTCGTCACTTCCTTTACCTATTTACAACGCATCGTTTCAACTAGGGATGACAGGGTAGATGAAGCTGTCGAACCTAGCCATTCAGCCAGCCAGTATCGGAAAGGCGAATTACACCTTCATCAATATGAAAGCAGTTCGAAACTCTTCTGTACTAAGCATCAAGAAGAGGATTCGGATTTTCAAATAAATTGTCAACAGTGGTCCTACATATGGGTCAGAAATTTCCACCGAGCATCACTGTCATCATTTCCAAAAGACTACTGCAGGCATTCACCAACTAGTTCTAGCGCATACGTATTCACTGACTGTCTTTTCATTATTTTCCTTACGAAATATCTTATGCACTGGTTTCTCAAAATATGGGAACTTAAACTGTTGCACTGTTGTGCCGAATGCTACAGCGACAATCCCTTTGAGTTTACTGACAGCTGTTTAAATGTCGAAACTGGAATTGCATGGAGGGTTTCATCATGAGCTGACATCAGTTAGAGAACCACTGGAAAACCAGCTGGGAGTACTGGACAGCTGTTTCGTCCTAGTTTGGGACTCTTCACAATTCACAATTTAATAAAAATTTTATTTCTCAGTGTTCCGTTGATTGGTTTCAACTGAGGCAGATTGATTCGTCTCCATTGACTTCTCGACTTTTAGTCACAACGCTTTGGTGATGTCTCATGCTCGTCATGACAATAATCACCAGCAGTCATATCCAGGATATGCATTTGAAACGATGGGTGCTGAGTGTGATTGTAAGAGTGTGAACTATTACTCAATAGGGACTCGTGTAGAACCAGGTAACAAGTTCGATATAGTGCTGAGCACGCATTCAGCATCTCAATGATAGGTATCATCTGTGGAACAGTAACAACCATTTCGACTTTGATGAAGAAAAGCACATAATTAGATGCTTCATTGATGAGATTCATGTCTGCGATGATTTCACTGAGTACAACGTTGTGTACGAATATGCGTGGATTACATACTCTTCACTTCGCCAAGGCAGAAATAATACTGGTGAAGATGAAAGATTGGGCATGAGGCTAGCAACCCCATCCTGTTCAATAAACACTGCTACAGAAACTTCAAGACACTAACCTGACGCCCTATGTTCCACTGGGTAACGTGTTGTAAAATAAGCAAAAATTATCCTCAATGAAGTCACATACATTCATCTTATTTTCACCGCTCCATACACTCATTCACTCACTTCACAAATATAAAATCAGGTTTTAACATGAATGTGAAAACACTTTACATTTTGACAAGAATCAATCATATCAAGTTGGTGTTGTATTTCTGCATTTCATGCATTTCTTCTCTCTTGCAGAATGTCGAACATTGTACTGCATATATTATTGCTCGGTCTACTTTTGTTTAGTCACGTGTGGAGTGATGGTGAGTGAAGAGAACAAGTGTAATTTGAATTCAGTGATGATGTGATATACTTGTTAGTATGCTTGGTATTTCATGAATGATGAACGATCTGATAAGGAATGTACACCTTTGACGGCGAATTTAACAGAATGTGCCTCCTCCGGTGTAGATGACCACCGAGAACTACTCCTCTAATGGTATTGAGATTTTGATAGGTGATGAAGTGAAGATGGTTGTTGTTTATTTTATGTGTTATCACGTAGCTCACATTCTGAATACAACATGTGATAGGGCCAGTATCGAAGTGACCAAACTTCCTTTTTTATCTGTCGGTTCAGCCAGTAGTCTTTGAATGAAATAAGGACGCACATACCGATGAATGTTTTACAGTGATCGATATGTGGATGTTGATTGTGCACTAGATGATAACCAATGTCATGTGTCTACTCATTAGTGTCAATGCTGAATAAATTCTCTCAGTGAAGTTTCTTACGTATACTTCCATTCCGACTCAGTTGCAGATTCGTCCTTCTGGTGTTTTCTTGTTGATACAAGACCTTGATTCACAGCTCAGGAAATTTTTGACTCAATCTGATGACATTAAATACGTCATACACTCATCATGAAGGGAATAGAAATACTCTTGCGTACAGAATAATAACAATGAGATACAGTCAGTTTGGTGAGAGCGATTAGCTGTACAGCTGTTTCCGTTGCTGTGTATTCATTCTCAAATAAGATTCTTTTCAAGGAGATTGCTTGTTTGGTTCTTTTACTATATTGGTCACTTCAGTTGACGTTTGTGTTAGAAAAAGATGACCGATGACTGAAGCTGATTGATAGGAATGCCTGACGAATATGTTTCTAACTAGTTATACGAAAAATGTCGAGTATTATGGCGAGATAAGATTTCATTAATACTGATGAACTTGGTTTTTGTTGCATCCGCTGATATATAATAATAGTGTTGAAAATTCTAAACCACTGTATTATGCATTCAACTGGATGGTGAAAGAGGTGGATACGGAGATTTGAAGTGAATCTAGCACTGTGAAACGACACTGTACATGGATATAATACTAGCTGGAATAATAGAGGAAGGAAATCAGTGTAAACTGAAGTGTCTTGAGTTTCACACTAGTTGGGTGATTGAGACTCAAATGTTGTAAATTCCAAAGTCTCGTTGACAGAGTTATCCAGTGAGCTTTGCTTCTCCTTTGCTTCACTGATACCATTGCTTAACGAAATCTCACTGTTTGTTTGGTTGAGAAAATACTCCTTATCAGACGAGAATAGAGGCAGGTTTTTCGAAATGATGTCTTTTCTTAGAGCAACAATATCGTGTGTAAGAATAATCCAAGATCTTTTCTGACAACATTCCCTGATAGGTCAAAAGTTCTTCATTTCACGACATTCAATCTCGCTGTGTGTTTTCAAATTTCTGACACTCTGATCTACCTTCATTCATTAGACTGATAAAGTTTAACCTAAGTATTGAGGCGACATGTAATTGGATATATATGAAGTGAAGCTTGTCTCCTGGTTTTTAGGAGTAACTGTGTATAGTCCTCTGTTTTCACACTGTGCTCGTTTATTATACAGACACAGGAAAAAAGAATATGATGTGTGTATATTTTCACTTTCCTCCCGCTTGAATTTGATCTTGTCTCCTTATTCGGACATGGCTATTCACCTCATTCCTCTTAGCTCTCTCATCATTTCCATCAATTCCCCTTCCATTACACTAATTCTTCCAAAAACATCGGCGACCATCTCATAAACAAAAGTTATATCAGTCAGCTGTGAATAACAAACTGATGACATTTCACATTTAACTGCATTGTACAGAGACGTATGCGCAGAAATTTAGGAAGAGGTTGAGGAGAAGGAAATCATTGAGAATAGAGAATATTTTCGATGCCGATTTGTCACCTAAATTCAGTACATATCACCGTCTACTCGTGTCTGCACGTGAGATAGCAACCTCAAAATGTTCATCATGGTCTTCAAGTCACGCTTAATCATACACACAAACGCACTTTCACTTACTCTGATTTAACACAATGTATTTAGCATACGTTGAAAATCAAATGATACTAGAGGCAGAATTACCCTTCTTGTCATTTTCTGCGGTCATTCAGGCTGTAAATCTATAAAATCGAAAAGTATTTTCTATTGAGTTTGGAACTCTGGATCCAGAAACGTTTTAGAAATTACTTGGATGTATCTCTCTTCCTATCGAGAACGGGATAACAACACTACCTGCGTCAACAGATTTTATTTGTCTCCTCCGTATATTAACCAACTTTATTGATCCTCAAAATGTACGGAAAAGGCAGAATATTCTAGCAGTATTCACATGTGCACCTTCTATAAAAACAGGAGCAGACACTTGACAAAAACGCAGACTGAATCATCATCGTAGAATGAATTGAACACAGTACAGCACAAATTGCAATCGTAATGGATTTTGACTACTGGTTAATCGTATTCATCTATCTGCACTTAACAGGCAGTAATCATTTTCTCAAACGATTCATTATTGTCCACTGTTTATCAGAATTAGACAAAAGCTGACAAAAGTGGTAGAGAATTTTGAAGTGTTCCTTTTATTCACACCCACTTCGTATTTCATCTATAAATGATTGTCAAATTATGTCTACAGTTAAAACACACTCCAGCATTCTTTTAAATTGGAATGAGGAGGTGTTACGTTTTCAGGTTATCTTTCTGAGTGTGAAAGTGTCGTTGGACAATATTTCGAATAAACTACAATGTATTCTGTGGATAAAACCTCCCTGTAATTTTTTTAATTTTCTAGGAAATGGCGAGATAATCGTAGATCGGGAATATGCTGAAGAGAATCCATCGGAGCCAGTAGATAGACGCAACATAATACCATCATGGCTAAGACGATATCCATTCTCAGGGAGAAACAATGAATTCGGACCCTATTATTATTACTAGAGAAGGTTTTCAAAGTAATTCACGATCGAAATGCTGATGAAATCTGAAAAATTAAGTCATCAAAGTAAAATTAATGACATTGATTGGTGAATGGTGACTCATTTTCGCATTGACTTAATCTGAATAAAAGGCATCTTATTACTCAAACAACAATTAAATGCCTTCTAAACAACAATGTTGTCTTCGAAGAAGTTGTTTCATTACAGATTTCAGGTAAATGCAACCTTAGTTCACACGATGAACACATCGCGTGTTCTTATCCAGTGTTGGAACACTGAACACACTCTTTGAAATAACACATGAATACCCTGCCGGTCACTGAAGAATTCTACTAGACACCTTCAGACGTCGTCGGAGCGTAGATCATATGAACTGACACACCAACAGATACTGACTGACACGGTCAATCAACAGGAAGTCCAACGCACATCCCGAGAATAAGTATTACATCCTTTTCAAATGCAAAGACAAGCTAAGCAACACCACACTGAATTGATATGTCCAATGCTTATGCGAAGCATGTAATCTATGAGGGAAACTTGGTCAAAGTGAGTAGATGAGGAAACCTCTAGAGTGTGGAGTGTTGAGCATTTTGTCTTCCTTCTGAAACATTGTGAAACAATCCACAAGTAAGTGAATTGACTAGTCATCATTACGTGGAAGATTTTGATATGAGAAATACTGATTCACAATTGAGAAATAAATCTGCTCGCAATTTCTATCTTTCAATAGTGAATCGGAATATCTGTATGTGTAATGTCGTTTATTTGTGAGAGTATTGGAAATGAACTGTGTTGAGAATGGATATCTAATAGTGATGGGAAGTTTGACTTTCTCCTATGCTTCAGTGGAGAAGATTATTAAGGAAGGCTGGATACATTGGTTGACTGTTAGTAATTGTTGTTTTTATCTGTAAAATATATGCTTATGAATTTGTTCTCACCTATGAATATCGAGATTGAATAAGGATGGAAAGTAAGAAAACATTATGTGATTACAAAGAAAATTGAAACAGAGAACCGAATGTCCAGGGAGAGATAATGGCGAACAATAGACGAGAACAATCAGAATACATGAATTAACAAACTGTAAGAGATGCATTTGAGTTATACCAGCAGATAGTCTCAACCTCTCTATGTATAAAGTTAAACGAAAAATATGCTTGGGAATCGACAGGATATGAGACAACCAACAGACATTCGAAGAGAACTTTACGACGAGATAAGAGATATTCGATTTTCCTCCTTTCACATTGGCATCAATATTCCAGGAATCAGGGAGGGACTGAATCATTCCACGCAAGTCTTGCTTGCATCTGAAACTTAGATGGATTCAGTTGAAGGCCTTCAATCTGAGACAATTTGTTAACAAACACTGCGCAGAGTTGGTTGATATTTTCACGTCACTGCCGCTGTCATGTTGTATTGAGTGTCAAGTGAATTGAGGCAGGAATTGAAGCATGAGGGAACTGTACGTTACGCTTACGTACAATCCTCGAATTCTCAATGTCGTGGTGACTCCCTCTCTACAATTCATTGAAGCTGCCATGAATTCGGTCTTGAAATCAGCGTACGACAGGCATGTTGAATGATGTCATTTATCAGCAAAACACATTTATATCATCTGCGGACAAAACTGAAATCCATCTACAGAATTTGTGAAATAATTCCACCTACAGCATACACCATGTCAACTGTGAGGGTGATTGTGCGGGAGGGAACATAAATGCATGAAATCCATAAAATAGTGCATTCCGCTAAAATATTACTGAAAGTCAAGACAAGATGAGCAGTTTTATTAGATAAGAAACAGGCTGGCTGATTTTATAATTTGGATAGAATAAGAGAGATCGGTGTAATATTGAGAAATCGGCAGAGTCTACAAGCATTAAAATGGGCTTCCTGTGCGTATTCGCGATTCCTTCAAGTTGACTACAACTAGAAATAACACTCACGATTGATGCGTAGCTACCGGTCGTGCTGTCGTTGAGAGGGAGCTACACTACACATTGTTCTGAACACCACCTCAACAAGCGAAGGGAGACTATAACACTGACGTCTGCTGAAGAATAGATTTGTTGACGATGATTTCAAGAGAGACTGTATACGTAGATAATCACACCACAACGAAGCTGTCAAGCTCTTATCATCTAACATTTAAATGACCACGGTGTGTTTCAGTAAGCGAGGATGAACAAATTGATCGTTGACGGCTCAATTAAGGTGACGCACTTGTTTGATCCTCTACGCACCACTCATACTACTTCGCCTGGCGTTCTCAACAATGTGACAAAGAGACTCTCATGAAATTGCATATCCTGAGCTCGCTGTGTGATTGAGAACGTGAGAAAAGCATGAAAGACTAGACTTGCATTATAAAACATTGTCATCAGTTTGATTTAATTGATCCTCATTATCCGCGGACCACCGAAAATCACGCTGCCTTGTGAAAGAATGAAAATTACACTCAAAATGTTGAAGCAGTTTCAGCAGAATATTTGTTAACTAGACAATCCTTAGTCCAGAATGTCGCGAATGTCAACATCGTGACCTCGAGCTGAAGTCATCAACAACTTTCATGCATTTAGTAGGTGTACAGATGAATTTGGAGAATGATAAAGGAAGCCAAAGGAAACCGATAGCAAGTGTGACATAGTTTGATCATTGATACTGGCTTGTGAAGCTCAATAGTGACTAGAAAATTTGAAAAGCGTGGGATTGAAGGCGAATTGGTGAGCTGACTCTAACTTTATTGAAGACTAAGTCAACACAGTGAGAATCGAAATGACTCCACTAAACTCAATGAAACACTAATGACATTCTCACGCCTTCAGTATGCATTAGTTCACTTGAGAATGTTTAACTGGAACTGATTCTTTCAATTTTTCATGTGATTCATTTCCATTCTACTGAGCGCCTTATAGCCTTTGCATGATTTCGAATAATATGACTGAAACAATATTAGAATGGAAATCTCGTAGTCAGACTAATCAAATAGAAGATTATTTAGATTGATAATGTGTTCATCTAAAAAAACAGATGCAATGAAGGCTTTCATAAATGTTGTAAGAAGAACACATTTATATCGCTTAGTTAGCTTAAACATTTATCATCATCCCACTGTAATTTTCACCATATTTTTGTCATAACATCCATCAAGGGATATGTGAACTTCACAGTAGTTAGGTGGCATTATGATCAGTAAAAATGAGACCATGCGTAGAATGTTCGATACGGACGGAAAATCAGTCGACGACATTGTGAGTTCATAATCCTAAAAATAACCTATTAGTGTGCCACTCATGCAGAGTTATCACATTTCGCATGAAACACTGTTAGGTGACTAGGATTAGGCTACAAAACAATGAGAGCAGAGGTCCAAATCAAAGCACTGCATAAAGCCTTGCAGTCTACAACTGATGATCTGGGATACATAAGAAGATCTAATCAACCTGGTTCCGGACCACGAGTAGAAAATATAATGCTACTAAATTGATGGTAAAATGGCTCAAAATTGATCTCACATTCGCTGATGCATTCACTAACTCCTTGTCATCTGTCACCGTCAATGGTGTCTCTATGATCGTTATTCATGTGATCAATCCTCCACCTGCATATTTCATCTAAATTAAATTCCTCTGAAATTCAAATATGTTTTATCCTAATATACATGAGGTTTCGCGAATTGTAAAACATGAACTGCAACTGACCGTGTACACAGACGTCTAGAAAGACAATTAAGCTCAGTTCGTTCGTCATCGTCGTGGTTATTTCTCACCTACTCATTGCACTTTCTCTCCATGGAGAATGAAACAAGAGGACTGAGGCGTAAACAGCATTTGTCCCACATTAATATTTCCAAATACTAGTCCACTCATAATCCCATGGTTTTTGAATTACTAAGCAATATGCCTTATTCCGTCAACCACCAGCAGAGTAATTCACGTTTCTAAATACATTACAAATACAGTACTCATGACTTCTAAAGCCCCTAAATGAATACAAACTGTAACAAGATTATTTTACAATGCACAAGTATTATTAATCCAATAATCACTGGAAAATACGTGAGGAGGAATAAAATTCACAGTGGGATTAGGAGTTTAGCCCTCGACATATTTGTAAGTGTTCAATGAGTGTATTCCGATTCAAGTTCATGTTTTTCACTATGTTCTAGTGTTCTGTCTAGTATTGAGTGCCGTGATTATTCAATTAGAGTAGAATGGGTGTCTTACGAGTTCATTACACCTGGAATTTGAGAGAAATCAGACACTCGGAAAATGAGTTGAAGGAATAAATGTGCAGATTACTCTCATATTCTACCAATATTTCCACTTCACATGATATCCTCAATGTCACCGTACGATCCTTATATGTCTCCTGTTATCCAGATCATTCTCGGACGATAGTCAGGAGATATCACTCAAATGTCCTCACAGCTCTTATAAAAACCTACACCATTTCCTTCAGATTATTTATCAGACGCAAACGTAGTCGTGAAATTTCATGTTTTCATGCTTGTTTGCGTCTTCATTTTAAGAGAGGCAACACATCGGACTGCTGGTTCTCAAATTATTCTCATCAGCCACTGTCAGTTTTACTCGAATTGAGGAGCCCATTTGATTTCGGTAAATATTTAGATTAATGCTCATATTTTATGAGTTTTCTGCTGTGGTAGACTTATTTTCTCAACCGGTGTTACTGCTAACCACACAGTCACCGTACACTGATTGCCGTGATGAAGACGAGCTAGTGAACCAGACGAGGTGATGTTCATATAAGTTGACGATATATGCCACACAGATATGAAAAAATTGTAGTTTGGTGTAATGAAAATGGCCCATCCACTTTTATTTATCTTTTCACATTTATTTCAGTGTATTCTCGATTGTTCAGTGTCACCGCTGAGAAATATATACAGACTGGAAACAGCTGAGTATACAGAGTGTTGTCTGAAATCACTTGACTTAATAACTCACCAAGACAGCTTTGAAAGTGAGGCCATCAGGGTTCAACTTGGATGTGATGATTTATTCAGTTATTGCATCAATACACAACTAGTGTACAACCAGTTTCATGTGTATACCCGTCATTATTGAGACTTCCTGAATCATGTCTGTTTAACATGTGGTAACGTGGTTACTACGGTAGGTGTATCTGATATCTGATGGTCGGGCGAATTCGTGAATTCAGTTTTGTCCTTAATGGCAGTCATCAAAACGAAGCTTTCAACCTAATCTACATGTAACCAATATCTTCACGGAGGTTCCAACTTGCCTCACCCAATTCTGTAGTCACAGAAACAACCACACTGCAGTTTTCACTGACAGTATTCAGTCAGTACTACCATGGATACAAGCCAGTGACTAACAACATTTTACGTGTTTCGTATATTTTCCAATTGATTACTGTTGATTAAACGATTGATTTCGTTTCCACTGCATTGTATTCCTAGTGAGACATACAGCATTTTGCTTGGGATTTCAAGTTTCAGTAGCTGTGTTGATTCTCTCTACATGTCTAATAATGGTGTAGAAGAGGGTTACCTGTTTTGGACAGAGAATTGAACGTGGAGCACATGCGTGGTTGGTCAGCATTCTACTATGTGAACTAGTGAAGCACACTAACCCACTAATTAGGCGAGTACTGTTTAGTTCTAGTGACATTTACTGTAGTTCAGTTGGTGGAAGCGTGTGATTACTCACTGCGAAGCATTTGTGCGCCTTCCATCACGGTGAATCAGTAAAGGTGCGTAAGTTGCACTAGCGTTACTGAAAACAAAGGCAGTATAAATGAACATCTGCCTAGTTTGAAAATTGTGATAATTGCCTTGAGGCCAATTATGACATACCTTGTCACCTAGATTCACTTATATATATTCATGATTTATTCCCCCGTTGTTAAGTAGAAGTTTGTGAGACATTTTGAATTGACAATAGATAGTAACGAATGTCATGCGTTGGTTGAGTCCTTCATCTCTATCAGACTGAATTCTATCAGTCAGTCAGTCTGCAAGCAAGTAAATTGACAGTCTTCTGAGTGAGTTGCACCTGAATAATAAAGCAAGGGTTACGAAACAATGAAAAAACAAAATCTTTAGTGCGTTGGCGTGGCGTTATCCACAGTAAGTTTAGTTACACAGGAGTTAGGTTTCCATTAGCGTTGAACGAGTTACTTTTGA
The DNA here is from genome assembly GCA_944472155.2 of Trichobilharzia szidati. Taxonomy (NCBI): domain Eukaryota; kingdom Metazoa; phylum Platyhelminthes; class Trematoda; order Strigeidida; family Schistosomatidae; genus Trichobilharzia; species Trichobilharzia szidati. The sequence continues at coordinate 111,729,290 of OX235273.1, read as the reverse complement.
TGATGATCATGGTAACCAGTAAAATGCTCATATAATGAGGCCGATTTCCAAGGATTCATCTGCACGCTGTGAAATGGGCTATCTACAATGCATTGATTGCCTCAGAGAAATTATTAGTATTAGTAACACAGTCTAGATAAGCCAAATAATATCGAGTGCCTAGTTTGATGCATTGCACTAAATTGAAAGGAGGATGTAGAAGTGAGATTTAGAGAGTTAAGGCATAAATGACGGAAAAGCGAAAAACTTCAACACAACAGGAAGGCTCTTATTTCCGTCAAAATAGGGCATCTGCTGATGAAAGTGAAGAAAGTGTGTGTGAATCTGAATGTATGTTGAACAGGCGCTGGTTTCATGGAGAAGTAATCGTCAAGATACCTCTGTTTATGTTATTATGAAATGTATCGATGGGGAAAGAAAGACCAGATTTGCAGTATGAAATGATATCATCATTCTATTTCGCAGGTTCTCATCAGCTAACTGCAATACAACTGAAATTACAATGGTCATAAATAATGACATTTCATACTTCAATGTTTGAAGGATAATGGAGAAAACATTATAGCCGACCAATACCACACATCATCATCCGAAAAGCAGAAGATGCTTAGTGGTGAGCAGAGAGTGGTATTAAAGAGACTATATGAAAATGATGACATCGTCATGTTTACACACGATAAACGCTCTGGAGTTGTTACAATGAATAGAACTAATTATATACATAAAATGTTGACAATTCAAAACGACCCGGAATAACTTCTAGTGGAGAGAACTAAGAGGGATACATCAAAGTCATCTGGAAATGAAGTAAATAAATGTCTCAAAGAACTCATCATCAAGAAACTGATCGACAACAAAACTCACAACGAACTCAGGTCAAAAGCTGGATGCCTCCGATTTATGTATGGTCTGCCAAAATGCACAGTGTCAAAGTGTCCCCAACGCCTAAGCTGTCAGTGATAAATTCAGCATGCCACAAACTAGTTCGTTGGCTTGCTGATTCGCTGAAGCAAATTCAACAGAAATTTGCGAATCACAGTTTGAAGGACACCTTCCAATTTTCTGACGAAGTCGATCGTGTTGATATATCAAATGAACTAATGGTGTGATACAACGTGACTGCCTTATTTACATAAATACCAGTGATGGAAACAACAGACTCCATTAGTAAGCAAACAGATCTAATACGTAACCGGAAATAGAGATGAAGTGCCTAATAATTCTTTGCACAAACAACATCAAATACCATTTCAACAACTGATTCTACTGACAAATCGATAGGGCCTCTTCGCGTTCACCTTGACGGCCTATTCTAGCCAAAATCTTCATGGGTTATCTTGAACAGATGCGATTGAGTGATGCTATCAATGAAACAACATACTATTGCTGATATGTCGATGATGCATATGTTGTTTGTAACAAGGTGAGTCAGACGACCGTGTTATTTGACTCAAACACTATGGAATATGAACACAATGACGAGTTCAATTTCCTGGACCTAAATGTAAGAAGAAGAAACGACAGAGCTGTCTGAAAGGTCAACTACAGAAAACAAACTTGGACGGAACAATATCTTCACTACAACTGCTTTTGCCCATAGGGCTATAATCAGGTATTAGTAAGGACACGATATGACAGGGCCAATGAGTTATGTTCGCCTAACAAGATAGAAGAAGTAATAGGCTTTGTTGAAAATGCTTTGAAGAAAACGGGTATCCAAATGAATTTATACTAAAGTACAGAAAAGAAAAGAACGAGAGAGAGAAGTATCCAAGAGTGGAAATGCAGAAATTGTTCATTCGTCTCCGATACAAACGAGGAGCAGTATCACAAAAGATCGACAGGAGGATGAACGAAGCAATAAAATTATGCTTCCGTGCAGGTTAGCTGGTAACGCTCACAGCACTAAATGCTCTATAAGCCAATCGAAATTGGATAAGTACATTGGAACAATAGAATGAAGAGCTTCTATCCAGTTTCCAGATCATATTCCAAGTAACTATAGCTTGAAAGTAAGCAGATATTTACAAAGTGCAATTACCTGACACCTTCCCTGTGGTATGGATCATTTTGTCGAGATTTCAAAATCTTTCAAAATATTGAACAAACAGGGTACAGCGAATGAAATAAGATTTGCTGAAGAGATTGCAATCAACCATTTCAGATCAAAATTATGTACATAGAAAGAGAGTGTAGTCAAACTCTCTCACTCGTGGTCACCGTATTACTTCGATTACACTGATTACTCATATACAATAATAAGCTCAGCTCACTGAGCAAGTTTTCAATTGGATGAACTTTATCCTTCTTGAGTTGCTATGCAGAAGTACAAGCTAACACAAGCTACCATTTTTCTGTTTTCTCTCTTCTCTCACACCCGTGTATCCATAGTTCGAAGCATATAAATTGATGGTGACTTGAACTAGAAATTGTAATGCTTATATTCCGGATGCGTTCATCTTATAATGTTCTTACTACTATCTATCAAACATTACAGTGTGAAATGTCATTATTAATGACCATTGTGATTTCAGTTAGAATGCATTTGACGAGAATCTGTGAAATACAATGATGATATGATTTCATACTGCAAATCTGGTCTCTCTTTCTCAAGCGAAATTCATCATGGAAACCAGATTTAGGAAAATGTGAAATGTTCAAGCGTTGGATTTGATCCAGTTTATTCTAGACATTGTCAGTGACTGACTCGCGTGAGGAAACCAGTGAAAACGATGGATTAGTCACCAATATTTTGACACTGAATTTAGAGATTATATCGAAATACGAATGAGTTTCACCCTGTTTGTCTCGTAAACGAAAAATTATGCGATTCATTCTTCTTGAAACAAGGACGAATTGGGAGGTAATGGTTGTTCAATGGTATTTTGAAAGGGGAATCGGACAGACTTTGAGAAGACCAGTAAGTCGCACCACTGGAAAGGCCAGTCCTTCAATGATAACCAAATGAGAGACGAAAATGTAGGCATCCGAGGATGGTTTGGAGGAGGAGATGACGGCTAATAGATGACAGTTAAGCTAGCCTAATAGGACTGCCTAAAACGGCATAAATTTGAGATGTGAGGATTGAGACACTGTTTTCCATTAAAAAATCAAGCGAATAGTAGTACCAATAATCCCTCACCAGATTTTCTCTTGATTGGCTAAATGACCAACACCAATCACAGAAACATCGTTCTTTTTGTGCTAATTCTACCCAACAATAATTCGAGATTATAAATCAACAAAAAATAAGAGTGAGATCGCATAACAATTTTTACTTTTGTTTGTTGGAAGCAGTTGCATTCTATGTAAGTCTAGATTATCACTATAAAGCTTGATCACATTTGATTTCGTTTTACGTGGGTGAATAGAGCAGTTTTCTCTGGACTATTATTGTGTACATTAAGCTAGACCATTTGGGTATTTTACATGACTCGAAAGTAAAGATTTCCATCGAGTAATGGAAGATATCTTGTTACGCGGAAATGTGAGATGTGAGGAATTTGTAGATCCATTTAAATAGCATAGTGGAGCATACGACGGCAAAGTGGAGATGTGGTTCTGACACTGCAAGTTTCACTCAGAACCTAAGAGAACAATAATAATAACAACAACAGTGTTTAAATAAATCGCTTTATCATTTTTCCGGGGAGCGTCGGCGGTTCAGTGTTAGGATGTGTATATCCATATCGTCGGTTATGAAAGGAGGGATTTGGATTGATTTCAGTGTTGATCCCATCAGAAATACTGTGGGGTGTAGTCAGATGTGTTCTTCTTACTATCAAGATGAATGTCATGTTACTGATATTTCGGTTATCCAGTTTATAGATAGCAAAATCTAGATTTATGGATTTGTTTTCAGCAGTACCTTTCAAAATGCCTCACACGTTGTAGAAGGAGGAGTTTGATGCATCAAATAAATTTATTCTTATGTGGTTGCAGGATATCCACGGTCTTCTGGCTGCTCGCTGTATTATTATTATTGTTTCGTTTGGTTCCTATTTGAACATAGGGCTTCAGCTACACGTTTTCACTTGCTTCTGTCTTCTGCTCTACTTTCCACCTGCATCCGTGTTAATTCATACTGTTTCAACTCCTATTCACACAATCTCCTCCGTTTCAACCTTGAACGTTCCATTCGCCGCTTCCCTCTCGGGTTCCAATCGAGCCCTGGCCTGAGGCGCGATGTCACCCAGCAGCCACTTCAGCGAGTGTCCAATCCATCTCCACTATCTCCTGCATATTTTCTGCTTGTAAGTCTTCGATTTTGTGTGACATCAAACATAAATCATCCACGAAATCCAGGTCTTCTAGGTTCTTCACGTCGGTCCAGGATATCCCTGTCTTCTCGTTTCCCACCGTCTGACGAATAATCCAGTCCACCACAATTAGGAATATCATTGGTGATAATAAGCACCTTTGTCTAGCTCCTGTGTTTACTCCAAACGCCTCGCTGAGTTTTCCGTTGTGGATCACTTGACATGTGCCGTTGTCGTACACCTGTTGAATGAGGTTGATGAATGATTGGAGTACGCCATATTACTCGAGTAGTATCAATATTACTTCGCGGTCAACGATTTTGAAGGCAATCTGAAAGTCTATAAAGTTGAGATAGAGGTTTGATTGTCATTCCATGCTTTCTTCGATGATGATGCGTAGAGTTGCAAAGTGGTCAGGACATGATTTGCCTTTCCTGAATCCAGCTTGTTCTGGTCGAACTTCTGCATCCAGTGCGTCTCTCAGGATGATGCGACTCATAATTTTACTGGGCCACCGTAGATGCTTGCAAACAGAATTCTGAATGTTTCATCACAAGACTTGTGGTGATATATTCATCAAAAATTCAGTTTTCCATTGCAGTTACAGTCAGAGATGTTGTCCAGAAGAACAAAGAAAGCCGCACATCTCCATAAATGAATCACTTCAGTAGATTATTTCCTCTGTACATCGTTGTACTTGTAATACACGTAGGACAGTAAAAAAAATCACACCTTTGGTGAAAAAAAGCACATATTTAGATGCTTTATTCATGAGATTCACGTCTGCAATGATTTCACTGATTTCAAAATTGTAAACGAATATGCGTGTATTACATTCTCAATGAAGTCACATGCATTCATCTTATTTTCACCACTCCATAAACACATTCACTCACCTCACATATAAAATCAGGCTTTACCTGAATGTGAAACAATCATATCAAGTTGGTGTTTCCCTCTCGTCAAATGTATCATGTATGTTGCAATATTCAGCAGAAATGTATTTCTCTATTTCATGCATTTCTCCTCTCTTGCAGAATGTCGAACATTGTACTGCATATATTGCTCGTTCTACTTGTGTTTGGTCACGTGTGGAGTGGTGGTGAGTGAAGCGAGCTAGTGTTATTTTAATTCAGTAATGATGCGGTAAACTTGTTAGTATGCTTGATATTTCATGAATGATGAGCAATTTGATGAGAAATGTACACCTTAGATATAATAGAGAAGATTTGTAGCTCAGGTGGATGATTTTGGTGTGGTTGTGTTCTCTGAGCTGGATGGTTTGGTTGCGAAGCTTTCATTGCTCTACTGAGCAACATCTTCAGCGCATACTTCGATGTGAAGTGAGCTTTTAGAATTCTCTATGAGTTTATTAGTCATCTCTTCTAGTAACCTTGAACGTGATTGGTTGTTTTCGTGTGACATTTCATCTCCTAGTTTGCTTGTCTCAGTGCTGGCTGCTTCTTTGGTCTGAATGTCGTTAGTCATTCCTTCTGCTAACCTTGAACGTGATTGGTTGTTTTTGTGTGACTTCTCACTTTCTAGTTCACTTGTTTTGGTGTTGACTGTTTCCTTGACCTGAAGTTTGACTTTGTTTTTGTGTGAATTTCTTCGTATGGATTGGTATATTTTGTCAATCTCTATGTGTCTATTGATTGCTGATTCATTTGAATACCAGGCCTCTAGGAATTCTCTGGCATTTTTGCAGTTCCCTTTGTCTAAGATTTGAACATTGTCCCAGTCGAATTGGTGCCCGTGGTTGTCTGCATGTATTGATATGAGGGAGTGTATGTCGTGTCTTTTGACAGCTAGTTTGTGTTCGTGAATGCGAAGACGAAGAGGGCGTCCACTTTGACCAATGTAATGTTTGTCGCAGTCGTTGCAACTTATCTTGTAGATGACGTTAGTCTTGTCTTCTTTTGCCGTTGAGTCCTTTGGTTTACATAGAACTGAGTGTAGTGACTTTGTTGGTTTATGAGCGACATCGATTCCAAAAGGTTTAAATAGTCTTGCAGTGATTTCGGAGATATCTTTTATATATGGTAGGACGACTTTCTTTGTGTTTTGGCTGGTAGCCTTTGATTTGGTTGGTTGAGCTGGGGGTAGATGTCTTTTGATGAAGTTTCGTGGGTATCCATTTCTTTGGAAGACGTCCATAAGATGATTTTCTTCAATTTTCCTCAAGGCGGGAGTGCTGCAATGAGTCCTGGCTCTCTTGAACAATGTACGTATGCAGCTAATTTTGTGTGATGTTGGGTTGTTACTGTTGTAATTGAGTATTTGATCCGTGTGCACACAACCTTTTGGAATCGATGTCGCTCATAAACCAACAAAGTCACTACACTCAGTTCTATGTAAACCAAAGGACTCAACGGCAAAAGAAGACAAGACTAACGTCATCTACAAGATAAGTTGCAACGACTGCGACAAACATTACATTGGTCAAAGTGGACGCCCTCTTCGTCTTCGCATTCACGAACACAAACTAGCTGTCAAAAGACACGACATACACTCCCTCATATCAATACATGCAGACAACCACGGGCACCAATTCGACTGGGACAATGTTCAAATCTTAGACAAAGGGAACTGCAAAAATGCCAGAGAATTCCTAGAGGCCTGGTATTCAAATGAATCAGCAATCAATAGACACATAGAGATTGACAAAATATACCAATCCATACGAAGAAATTCACACAAAAACAAAGTCAAACTTCAGGTCAAGGAAACAGTCAACACCAAAACAAGTGAACTAGAAAGTGAGAAGTCACACAAAAACAACCAATCACGTTCAAGGTTAGCAGAAGGAATGACTAACGACATTCAGACCAAAGAAGCAGCCAGCACTGAGACAAGCAAACTAGGAGATGAAATGTCACACGAAAACAACCAATCACGTTCAAGGTTACTAGAAGAGATGACTAATAAACTCATAGAGAATTCTAAAAGCTCACTTCACATCGAAGTATGCGCTGAAGATGTTGCTCAGTAGAGCAATGAAAGCTTCGCAACCAAACCATCCAGCTCAGAGAACACAACCACACCGAAATGTACACCTTTGACGGCGAATTTAACAGAATGTGCCTCCTCCGGTGTAGACGACCACCGAGTACTACTCCTTTGATGGTATTGAGATTTTGATAAAGGATGAAGTGTAGATGGTTGTTATTTATTGTATGTGTTTTCGCGTTACTCACATTCGGAATAGAACGTAAGTCGTAAAGCTGTGTTGTTTCAGTAGTGGTAATGTTGTCGTTTCACATGGGAATTGTCCACTATCGAAGTGACCAAACTTCCATTTAATCTGTCAGTTCAATATTGAGTCAGGCAGACACGGAATGCTGATTTTTCATGTAGTTGACTAGTAGGCTTTGAATGAACTAAGGACGCACATACCGATGAATGTTATACAGTGATCGATATGTGGACGTTGATTGTGCACTAGATGATAACCAATGTCATGCGTCTACTCATTAGTGTCAATGCTGAATAAATTCTCTCAGTGAAGTTTCCTACGTATAATTCCATTCCGACTCTGTTGCAGATACGTCCTCCTGATATTTTCTAGCTGACACAAGACCTTGGTTCACAGCTTAGGAAATTATTGAATCAGTTGGATGACATCAACTACATCATACAAACATCATGAAGGGAAAAGAAATACTCTTGCGTTGAGAATAATAACAAAGACATACTGTCAGTTTAGTGAGAGTGATTAGCTGTACAGCTGTTTCCGTTGCTGTGTATTCATTCTCAAATAAGATTCTCTTCGAGGAGATTGTGTCTTTGGTTGCCCTCCTATATTCTTCTCTTCAGTTGACGCTTGTGTTAGAAAAAGATGACCGATGACTGAAGGCGATTTATACTAATGCCTGACGTACACTTTCCCAACTCAGCACTTGAAATATTGCGAGAAAAAGGCGAGATAAGCTTTCATTTACACTGATAAACTCGGTTTTTGTTCCATTCGCTAATATATAATAATAGTGTTGAAAATTCTAAACCACTGTATTATGCATTCAATTCGATAGTGAAGGAGATTTGAAATGAATCTAGCACTGTGAAACGACACTGTATATGGATATAATACTAGCTGGAATGATGGAGGAAGGAAATCAGTGTAAACTGAAGTGTCTTGAGTTTCAAACAAGTTGAGTGATTGAGGCTCAAATGCTGGAAATTCTCAAGTCTCGTTGACAGAATTATCCAGTGAGCTTCTCTTCTCCTGTGATTCTTTTTGACTGATACCATTGCTTAACGAAATCTCACTGTTAATGTGGTTGAGAAAATACTCCTTATGGGACGAGAATAGAGCCAGGTTTTTCGAAATGATGTCTTTTTTTAGAACAACAATATCGTGTGTAAGAAGAATCCAAGATCGTTTCTGACAACATTTCCTGATAGGTCAAAAGTTCTTCATGTCACGACATTCAATCTCGCTGTATGTTTTCAAATTCCTGACACTCTGATCTCTTTTCATTCATTAGACTGATAAAGTTTAACCTAAGTATTGAGGCGACATGTAATTGGATATATATGAAGTGAAGCTTGGCTCTTGGTGTTTAGAAGTAACTGTGTATAGTCCTCTGTTTTCACTCTGTGGTCGTATGTTATACAGAGACAGGAGAAAGGCAAATGATGTGTGTGTTTTCACCTTCATCCAGCTTGAATTTGTTCGTGTCTCCTTATTCGGACATGGCTATTCACCTCATTCCTCTTAGCACTCTCATTATTCCCTTCAATTCCCCTTCTAATTCACGGATTCTTCCTAAAACATTGGCGACCATCTCATAAACAAAAGTTATATCAGTCAGCTGTGAATAACAATGTCATCACATTTCACATTTGACTTCATTGTAAAGAGATGTATGCACAGACACGAAAGAAGAGGGTGAGGATAAGGAAATCATTAAGAATAGGGAATATTTCCCGTGCTGATTTTTCACCTAAATTCAGTACATATCGCCGTCTACACGTGTCTGCACATAAGATTGCTACCTCAAAATGTTCATCATGGTCTTCAAGTAGTGCTGAATCACACACAACACACACGTTCACTTACTCTTATTGAACACAACGGATTGAGCACACGTTGAAAATCAAATGACATAAGCCGGTGAATCACCCTTATTGTCATTCACTGCGGTCATTCAGGCTGCAAATCTATAAAATCGAAGGTATTTTCTATTGAGTTTGGAACTCTGGATCCAGAAACACTTTAAAAATTAGTTAGCTGTATCTCTCTGTCAAGAATGGGATAACAATACAACCTGCGTCGAAAAGAAAAACGCCGACTTATTCATAGTCGTAGAATGAATTGAACACAGCACAGAACAAATTGCAATACTAATAGGTTTTGCTTACTGGTTAATCGTATTCATCTATCCGCACTAAAAAGTCAGTAATCATTTTCTCACACTATTCATTATTGTCTACTGTTTACAAGGAATTAGACAAAGGCTGAAAACAGGTGTGGATAATTTTCAAGTGTTTTCCTTTTATCCACACCCACTTCATATTTCATCCATAAATGATTGTCAGATTATGTCTACAGTTAATATACTCTCCAGAATTCTTTTAAAATTGGAATGAACAGGTGTTACGTTTTCAGGTTATGTTGTTGAGAGTGAAACAGTCGTTGGACAATATTTTGATTAAACTGCGATGTATTCTGTGGTTATACATGCCCTGTAATTTTTTTAATTTCCTAGGAAATGCTGAGGAAATTGTAGATCGGGAATATGTTGAAGAGAATCCATCGGAGCCAGTTGGTAGACGCACATCAATATTTCGATATGGAAAGCGATATACATTCCCAATGAGATGGAATTCATTCGAAGGCCATTATGATTACTATTGAAGGTCTGATAAATGAAGTCATCAAAGTAACATTATTGACATTGATTGGTGAATGGTGACTCATTTTTGCATTGACTCAATCTGAAAAAAGGGTATCTTATTACTCAAACAACAATTAAATGCCTTCTAAACAACAATGTTGTCTTCGAAGTGGTTTCATTTCAGATTTCAGGTAAATGCAACCTTAGTTCACACGATGAACACATCGCGTGTTCTTATCCGGTGTTGCAACACTGAACACACTGTTTGAAACAACACATGAATATCATGTCAGTCACTGATGAATTCTACTAGACACCTTCATAAATGTCGTAAGAAGCTAAACTTAATATCTCAGAGAACAATGATGAATATAGAAATTTCTTCTCGGAAGTGACTCAGATATATGTGTCAGCAGTAAACGAAAACTATATCTAATTGCCAATATGTCAATAAAAAGCGTCTGTGGGACAGTGGTAGGAATGCTCGCCGACTACTCATGAGGTCCGTGATTCAATTCTCGACCAACCCACGACTTTACTTCGCTAAATCAGCAATAATACTGGTAAAGAGGGAGAGTTGGTCATAAGGCTAGCAACCTCATCCCGTAAGATAAACACCACTGCTGCAAAAACGTATTATGACTGTAGCGTGAAGACCAATGTTCTACTGTGAACGTAAAGGCATAAAAAAATAAAGGGACTATAAAGTGGATGTTACATATCCAAATAGTCATACATTCAACAAGGTGATCAGGGACCACTTCTGCACGTGGTGGCCAAATGATCACAAAAGAATGTCGATTAAGGCTAAACACTAGAAGTGATGAATATCCTGGAGGTTTCTGACTCGCCTAGTTAGCTTAAACATTTATCATCATCCCACTTTAATTTTCACCATATTTTTTCATTACATCCATCAGATGATATGTGCAATGCACAGCAGCTGTCTTCATCAGTAACTAACTGGTCATCTTTAACTCTCGGTTAGTGCATTGAATTTCATAATTAGGCAGCATTATGGTCAGTGAAAATGAGACTGTGCGTAGAGTGTTTGATAAGGACGGAAAATCAGTCGACGAAATCGTGAGTTCATAATCCTCAAAATAACCTATTAGTGTGCTGCTCGTTCAGAGTTATCACATTTCGCAAACAGCAGTGTTAGCAGACTAGGATTAGGCTACAAAAGAATGACAGCAGAGGTCCAAATCAAAGCACTGCATAAAGCCTTGCAGTCTACAACTGATGATCTGAGATACATAGGAAGATCTAATCAACCTGGTATTGGACCACGAGTAGAAAAGCCAATGCTTCTATATTGATGATGAAATGGCTCAAAATTGATCTCACATCCGCTGATGCATTCACTAACTCTTTGTCGTCTGTCACATTCACTGGTCTCTCTCTGATCATTATTCATGTGATCAATCCTTCACCTGCATATTTCATCTAAATTAAATTCCTGTGAAATTCAAATATGGTTCATCTAAATATACATGAGGTTTCGCGAATTGTAAAACATGAACTGCAACTGAAAGTGAACTCAGACTTCTACAAAGACAATTTGGTTCAGTTTGGTTGGAACTAATATCTGATGGTTGGAATAATTCGTGAATTAAGTTTTGTGCTCAATGGTAGTCATCAAAACAGAGCTTCCAACCTAATCCCCATGGTTAGTCCAAATACAGTATATACTTTTATTCGTATTCTCTTCTCGTCTTCGAACATGCTCACGATCGAACTACTTGCGCCTTCGAGTTGCCTGGGAATGGTGACCAAGGTCAGTGAACCAACGTTCAATGTTCATATTCCTTGACACTCAACGGCGAAAAAGGTCCATCTTTTTCTTCTATAGCGCCGATAACATCGAATTGAACTGACAATGCGGGAACCTGAGCCAACCAGACTAGGCTAAAATGGAAAGTCAAGACAAAAAGCCCAACACACACAGAGCATATCACAGCACACAGGCACGCTTTCACGGCATGTGGGATCTTAACTCTCTGTCGACAGTTCGACCACTGATCTGGTTCACAAGGTGTTGGTTGCTTCATATCACTCTGGCTCAATCCCCTCCCAGGCGTATAAAGTCGCATACACTGACTCTAACACTACTCGACTTCAGAAGTACTTACAATAACATTACAAGATGATTCACACAATGCGACAACTATAAAATTAACCAGTAATTAGACGAATTGGAACTTATTCCATTTTTTAACACAAATGTATACATAATCAATACATCAAATGTTGTGGATTCAGCCTTGAGGAGCTACCCTTGAAGAAATGAAGGACTTACAGCAGTACGCCCACAACCCTTCTCAAGTTGACGCACTGAAGTTGGAGAAATCGTCGTTGAGGTCATTCGCTGACCTCCTTCCATCATCTATATCCTCAACTCTGAATGGTGACATGGTGGAATGTAGATGACTAACAAACAAACGACGTATGTGGCCAACCAAGCGAAGGCACAGAGTAATTCACATCAAAGATAATAACATTCAAATAGTAGTTTGAAACCTGAAATGCCTTTATTCGTGCAAGTCAGTTTGACAGTAACCTTCTCGTACACAGTTGGCTTATACTCATCAAACTGACCATTGACTTCCGTCCTTTCAAACGGACTGATACTAGCATAGTCACAGCACAAGACACATGACTTCATGAACGTCACCTTCAATGTGGATGACAACATCAATGGCGACTGACTGACACCATCTGATGAACTTAGCGGTGCATCAGAAGCTGTCGCTGTTCGACCTTTAGAAAGTTGTCTAACCGCAAGGTAACCACCACTGCTATTTTTTATTATTAGCTCCAGTTCAGCTTTAACATCTGTCGATAAGTGGACTACAAGCAGATCATTCACACTGACGGTCTCACTAGTATCCATGCCTTCCGCATTCGCATCTGCTCTTAATTCTACTTCGCCTTCAAGTAAAACAGAACCTTTATTCAACTCAGTAGTAGTAGGCAATCCGATAGGCTCGTCATGATTAGCCAAAGACAAGTGTGCACTTTCATGACCACTGTCACAAATATCCAATTTACCGCCGTTTGTATGATCGACTTCATCATTTTCAACCTCTTTAATAACAGCCGTAGGTGACTTTGGTTCTTCATCATGAATCCCTAAAGCTTTAACACCTTTACTCTGACTAGTATTACCTTGTAAACTTGTGGAGTCAGAACTGGACATTGAAACTGTAATTCTCTTCTTATGCGCAAACTGCGGTGTCGTCTGCAACACTGTATTCAACAATGGCTTACCAGTTACGACTACAGGCTTCTTCACCGCACCATCATCGTCACACGATTCGGAGTCAGAACACGATGACGCTGACTTCACATTTAGCTTACCACTAAACTTGCTCACTGTTTCACAGTTCGCTTTTGTATGCACTTCTTGAAAACGAACGAAGCACAACCGTGTTTGTCTTGCAGCTTGTAACCTATCCATTGGGGATGTCCCACTAAATCTGTCACACTCATTAGGTTTGTATGGATTAGTAGACACCATAAAGCTTTCTCGATATCCATTCCTCTGAGACCCTTTCGTCATAAACGACTGCGTTAAGCTCTCTGATTTCTCTATTCCAGGGGTGGGATGCAGTTAACTAGCAAACTTGCTCAAAGCTTGGTTGACACTGTATTTCACCTGGCTCATAATGTCATTCAGCCCAGGCTCAAAACCCTCCTCCTCTAGACGTGAACAGACCTTTATGAACTTCCTTTGTAGACGAACAGGTAATGTCTTGGCAACAGTCTCAAGCACAGAACTTGAGTTCAACTTATCCATATAGTTAAGGTAAACGAGAGTATTTCTGTATACCATTAAATTATCCAAGAACTCTGCGAGTTCCTCTGAATTATCGTTTAACTGTGATCCATTACCTTTAACTTTCTCGAAAATACTAAGGGATGTCATAAATGGTTTCCCAAAACTTTGACGTAGTATCCTCATTGGCTCAGTATATCCTTCGTTCAAGGACATTAACTAACAGCACTGTATTTCTCTTGCAACCACACCAGTGCAATACCTCAACAAATACATTAACTTCATTTCGTCATTTAATACAAAACCACTTAACATGACCTCAAACACTTTGATAAACTGTTGGTAGTCGGCTGGGTTACAATCAAAGTATCGAGGTCCTTATTTAGGGAGCCTTAGGGCAATACTATCCCTAAACGGCAAATTGTGAACATCAGACTCATCAGGCTGAGCATCATGGATGTCATTACAAATAACAGGCAACTCATCGAAATTTACTTTTTGTCTGCTACCGCGGTGCCACGTCCCTTGGTAGACATAAGCGTTATACAAAGTCACAAAAGGATCCAAATTGCGTTGATAATCCGTGTCCAAAGAGAAGCTGGCTGCAGATCTGGTTAGTGCAGCCGGAAGAGTTCCAAGTGGCGCTCCAGAATACTAGGCGAATAATCAAAACTGTCAAGGAACTAAGCCTAAGTTCCTATTGTTACTGAGACGCTCGAAATCGATAATTACGATGTAGTTGTCTCGACTTCAACTCCAGAACATCAGTGGTTGTAGGAGGGAAGTTATTTTGTTTGGCAACTAAAGACGGTTATTAATCTATAAAGAAATGGTTTGTACGAAATTAGAAGGAACTTTTATTCGTATTCTCTTCTCGTTCTCGAACTTGCACACGATCGAACCATTCGCGCCTTCGAGTTGCTCGCCAATGGTGACCAAGATCAGTAACACAAAGTTCAGTGTTCAGACTTCTTGACAGGCTGTGTTTCCTCAGACAATCGGACGTAGACCACATGCGTGGTTGGCCAGCATTCAACTATGTGAACTAGTGAAGCACACTAACCCACTAATTAGGCCAGTACTGTTTAGTTCTAGTGATATTTATTGTAGTTCACTTGGTGGAAGTGTGTGATTACTCACTGCGAAGCATTTGTGCGCCTTCCATCACGGTGAAACAGTAAAGGTGCATGAGTTTCACTAGCGTTACTGAAAACAAAGGCAGTATAAATGAACATCTGCCTAGATTGAAAATTATGATGATTGCCTTGAGGCCAATTATGACATACGTTGTCACCTAGATTCACTTATTTATATTCATGATTTATTCCCCCAGTGTTAAGTAGAAGTTTGTGAGATATTTTGAATGGACATTAGATAGTAACGAATGTCATGCGTTGGTTGAGTCCTTCATCTCTAGCAGACTGAATTCCATCAGTCAATCAGTCTGCAAGGAAGTAAACTGACAGTCTTCTGAGTGAGTTCAAACCGAACATTGTGGCAAGGATTACGAAACAATGAAAGATGAAAATCTTTAATGCGTTGGCGTGGGGTTATCCACAGTAAGTTTAGTTACACAGGAGTTAGGTTTCCATTGGCTTTTACCAAGTTACTTTTGAGGATGATCATGGTAACCAGTCAAATGCTCATATATTATGAGGCCAATTTCCAAGGATTCATCAGCACGCTGTGAAATTGGCCATCTACAATGCATTAATTACGTCAGAGAACTTATTATTATTAGTATCCGTAGTGTTTCAGACATCGCTTTAAACACTAAGTAGAAAAGCCAAATAATATCGAGTGCCTAGTTTGATGCATTGCAATACCTTCAAAGGAGGATGTAGAAGTATGATTAAGTGAGTAAAGGCATAAATGTAGGAAAAGTGATAAACGATCTTAGCTCTCTGTTGACATTTCCACCAATCGAGTAAGGAAACCACTGAAAACGATGTATCAGTCACCAATATTTTTACTCTGAATTAATAGATTATATCGCAATACGAATGGATGACTATCACTCTGTTTGTCATGTAGACGGAAGGCTAGGCGTTTTATATTTTGTAAAAGGAAGGTGACGTTGAGTTACGAATTATTGGTTGTTCAGTGAAATTTTGAAGGTATATAATAGGCAAAATTATTGTAACATTAATCCCTAACAGATTTCGCCCTGATTGGCTAAATTACCAACACCAATCACAGAAATTTCGTTCTTTTTGTGCAAATTCGACCTAACAATAATTCGAAATTATAAATCAACAATAAATCAGGATGAGATCGCATAACATCAGTCGAACTACTCAATTTACTTTCGCTTGTTGGAAGCAGTTACATTCTATGTAAGTCTAGATTATCACTATTAATCTTGATCACATTTTATCTTGTTTTACGTGGGTGAATAGAGCAGTTTTCTCTCGAATATTGTTGTGTATACTAAGTGAGATCATTTTGGTAATGTAAACTACTGGAAAGTGAAGATTTCCATCGAGTGATCTGGATGTTATGTGGATTTCAAATTATGGACACTTTCTCTAATTGTGTTGACATAAACTTATCTGAAATTTTATGGTAAAAGAAGGTGACGCTGGCAGTTGTGAGTAAAGTTTGAGTAGCTGAATCATTCTCAATAGCGTTAGTTGGCATGATGACAGCTACAGTGAATTAGTGACGGCGACTGAGAACCCACTGAAAGGACATAGGAACGCCTATAAATTTGAGTTATTAATATGAGTAGAGAGCATGTGAATTTACACACCAGAAAGAAGAGTTGAATAAACTGATGAAATTGGTTGATTAGTCTTATGCAATGGAAGGGCATTGAGTGATGAATAATTCTGAGAAATGGTTGTCGTTAAAACTGTAATTGCATGCTTTATTAAATTAGGACATTCAGAAGATGAATAAAGTATCGTTAAGAATAAGGAGTTTGAAATGAATGAAAATGAATTGTGTAACAATTCTATTGGACATTTCAAAATGGTTAACAGAGGTAGACAAAAGGATGCAATCAGAAATCCATTCAGCGACTTGACCTAATACCACTTTGAAACAATTCCCGATCGATTCAGAAATGGCGCTGAAGAATTGAGCCATTGATTGGTCTAATTTATCATTTAGACAACTTCAATGGTATATGTTATAAAGTGAGTGAGTGAGTACACAATATTCCACTGATACGGTCTGTGTATACAACACTACAGAAGGGACGTTGGAAACAGTGAAACATTATCTTTGACATTTTGATGAATATTAGATTGAGTGGACACTGAAAGATGCAGTGATGCAATGGAGAATGTTGCATGAATTACTCTCGATAATCTGCAATGAAGAATTTCAGTTGTTGTTTCAATATGTTTATTGGTGAATGACAGTTGGTAACCATTTCGAATCAGAGTGTTCCAGATCAAGCTGAGTTCTTCAATGAATTCATCTTCCTTGAATATTCTACAGATTTTTGTGAGAGGAGATTCGTTAGGGTTTCGTTTTCTATATAGCGGGTCAAAGTTATCGAAGTGGGTTGGATGGCTGTTCCACATTGATTTGTGATGAATCCACCCATGCATTGATGAGTCATCTTTCCAGAGAGCAGAATATATATGAAGTCCAGAGGGCTCCTTGAAACTCAAAACTTCTGATGTAAAACCACTTGATCGAATAGTGTAAATTTCTTCTTTGAGGTTACTGCTCTATCAATATTCTCATCGATAACGATGAAGTGACTTTGATCTGACTAAGTTTTCCGGATTCTAGGTGTACCTTGATTAATTAAGCATGTAGTAAACCAAGCGGAGAAGCCATAGATACTTCAGCCTTCTGTCAACAGGAAATGGGAATACATTGTGCATTTTAGAACTAGATAAAGAACACACCAAGTAGATTTTGATGTAGTTGTGTTCTCTGAGCCGATTGGTTAATTAGCAAATTCTCATTGGCCTGGTGTGTGAATTTTCCTCCTTACCGATTGGCAATTAGTGTCTATATTAGTGGGTCTATTGATGGACGATCCACTGGAATGTCAGGCTTCCAAGACTTCTCTGTCATTCTCAGTGTTTCTTCTGTCTAATATATGAACGTTGGTTGTCTCAGTCGAAATGATGTCCGTGGTTGTCTGTATGCAGTGAGGCGGTATGAGGGAGTGGATGTCGTGTCTTTTGACGGCTAGTTTGTGATCATGGATGCGAAGACGGAGTGGACGTGCAGTGTAGTGTTGTTCACAGTGATTGCAGGAGAGATGACTGATAAACTCGTGGAGAAATCTGAAAGCTCTCTTCAAATTGAAGTATGCGTCGTAGATGTTGTCTTTTAGGGCAATAAGTGTTTAGCATATGATAAATCAAGCTCAGATAACACAAGTACATCGAATCATCCACCCGAGCTACAAACTTACGCTCGTTAGGTATTCCAACACGAAATTTATCTGGATCAATAAATCCTCACACATATATAAACACGTCTTTTCTGTCAGAAGTAAGTTGCAGAACACTGAGATGATAAATAATTGAGGCATTACTCAACTAATTACAGTTACTTATCTTGTTTACTGAATTCACAAATTTGCAGGTGGCCTCCATCACTGTCTTCCAGACAGGATCCATATTTTCTGCCAGTCATTGAGCAACAGAATAGTAGTGTGGTCTTGATACACTTGAAACAGGAAGAATGGGTAGTCTTTATGTGTGAATTCTAGGCAAACCACAAAGATGTGAAATCTTCGACTCTGAAGGATAAATTCTCTCAAAACTCGTAACACTGATCACTGGAGAATTTTCATTTTTGAGAGAATCCTTGCCGACAGGTTTAGTATAAGTACAGTTTTGTTTTCCTCTCCATTACGATTCGTGAATTCGATGTGATCGACGAGAATTATCGACATCCTTTCTACATACTCTGATTTGCTTAGCAATACGACCTCACTGCCTTTCTCTGCAAGTGCAGCGATCAAATTCTTATTGTTGGTCACTTCTTTCATCGACTGTAGTTGACTACTGTCTGAAATTGGAAAATTCGAAGGAGAAATACCACCGACTTCTAACTTAGTTATTGTCCTTCATCTGTTTTTTCGACTAATGAAAGGCTTGAATTCTACTCTCGTATGAGTTGAAACTGCGTCAATGTTTGATGACACAACTTGGTGTCAGGCGATGAAACCTGGAGTTATTTTACCGTGTGTGATCCGTTGTAGAAGTAAGAAACAAAGTCCTCTGGCTTCATTGGGAATTTCTTTGGTACACCTCCTGGTTCAACAGCTCACAAATATACCTGATTAGGTTTCTGTGCGCATCTTTTACTGATGGCAGTGGTGTAAACTTCAAATTTCTTTGATTTTGGGAGAGATAAATCGTCTAGTGAGTCGTGTTTTGTAGCGAGGTGGCGTTGCGAAGTGAACACACGTATACGAGAGTCGTCAATTAGGTTTCCAAGATTAAGTTTTGGAATTCTCTGGCGTAAATCAATGTGGCACCTACGAAGAGATATCATGAAATAGGTGGGTAATGAAGAAGTTTTTTGATGGTGTATTTCACTTAGAATATACCTATAGAATGAACATATTTCAGAATATTTCAAATGACTATTGATGGTTTATTGATAAAGTGGTATCCATATCCACATAAGTGCTGGTCTTCTTAAACACTTTAGAAAGAAACATACATAGATTTGAATTTCATGTGAGTAACAGTGTGCACGAGAGAGAATACAAGATGCTCTGGATGCAGAACTTCACCGCATGAAGCGAACTGAATTCGGGCGAGGCGAATTGTGTGCGGATCGAATCTCAACTTTACGCACCATCATCGAACAAAGCAAAGAATGACAGTCAAATCTCTATCTGAATTTCATTGATTTTCTACAGGTCCTCAATAGCGTTGACCACAAAGTAATTTCGAAATAGCTTCAGTCCTACGAAGTGTACAAATATTTGTCAACTTCCTTCAACAGCTGTATGGCAGTGCTACATGTCCAGATAGCCACAAGAGAAAACCTAGTGAGTAGTTTGCGGTGAATACATGAATGAAGCATTTTATCTTACCATTACCAACTTTGATATTGCCAATCGTGGTGCACTGGATTATACAGAAGACTCTGATTTGAGAGCGAGAGGACGGGAACACGTTAAGCCGAGAAGAAGACTCCAGAAGAAGTTGATTTGTGAATGATTTGAGATTATTGTCACATGAACTGGGGGGTGTAGTTAGATGTGTTCTTCGTACTATCAAGATGAATGTCATGTTACTGATCTTTCGGTTATCCAGTTTATAGATGGAAATATCTAGATTTATTGATTTGTTTTCAGCAGTATCATTCAAAATGCCTGACACGTTGGAGAAGGAGGAGTTTCATGCATCAAATAAATTTATTCTTATGTGGTTGCAGGATATCCACGGTCTTCTGGCTGCTCACCGTATTATTATCATTGTTTCCTTTGGTTCCAAGTTGAACGTAGGGCTTCAACTACACGTCTTCACTTGCTTCTGTCATCTTCTCTACTTTTCACCTGCATCCATGTTAATCCATACCGTTTCAACTCTTCTTCACACGATCTCCCCCGTTTCACCCTTTAACGTCCCACTCGACGCTTCCCTTTTGGGTTCCACTCGAGGAACTGACGCGTGATGTCACCCAGCGGACTCCTAAGCGAGTGTCCAAGCAATCTCCACTTTCTCCTGCATATTTGTTGGGCGATTGATTCTTGTTTTGTTTGTTCCCATAGTTTACTGTTGGTGATAATTCTTTCAGCCCATTTGATCTTCAGTAAAGAGCGAAGAAATTTATTGATAAAGGTCTGCAACCTGCTGGATATATTCTTTGCGACCCGCCGCCAAGTTTCTGATCCGTATAGAAGAACTGACTGACTTGACGTATGTATTGAAAATCCGAATATTGCTGTCGATGCTGAGTGACCAAGATTTCCAGATTGGTTTCAGGTTGATGTTGCTGCTGTTGTTATTGTTGGTTGGTTATTTTCATAACATACGTCTTGTCTATGTTCACCCGGAGTTCTGTCTTTGCTGCCAGCCTCTTTGACCAGTTTGTCGGTTTTCGCTTGTAAGTCTTCGATTTTGTGTGACATCAAACAAAGGTCATCTGCGAAATCCAGGTCTTCTAGGTTCTTCACGTCGGCGGTCCATGATATCCCTGTCTTCTCGTTTCCCACTGTCTGACGCATAATCCAGTCCACCACAATTATGAATATCATTGGAGATAACATGCACCCTTGTCTGACTCCTGTGTTCACTCCAAACGCATCGTTGAGTTTTCCGTTGTGGATCACTTGACATGTGTCGTTGTCGTACAGCTGTTGAATGAGGTTGATGAGTATTTTGAGTATGCCGTAGTACTCGAGTAATATCAATATTACTTCGCGGTCAGCGCTGTTGAAGTCCATCTCAAAGTTTTTAAAGTTGAGTTAGAGGTTGGATTGTCACTCCATGCTTTGTTCGATAATGATGCGTAGAGTTGCGAAGTGGTCAGAACATGATTTGCCTTTCCTGAATCAGTTTGTTCCGGTCGAACTTCTGCATGCAGTGCGTCCTTTAATTTCTCCAGGATGATGGACTCATAATTTTACTGGGCCACCGTATATGCTTGGAAACAGAATTCTGAATGTTTCATCACAAGACTTGTGGTGATATATTCATCACAAAATTCAGTTTTCCATTGCAGTTACAGTCAGAGATGTGATCCAGAAGAACAAAGAAAGCCGCACATCTCCATAAATGAATCACTTCAGTAGATTCCTTCCTCTAAGCATCACTGTATTGTAATACACGGAAGACATCCGGATAACAAGTTCGAAATAGTGCTGAGCACGCATTCTGCATCCCAATATTGGCTATCATCTGTGAAACAGTAATAACCATTTCGCCTGTGGTGAAAATAAGCAAAGAATTAGACGCTTTATTGATGGGATTCACGTCTGCGATGATTTCACCGAGTACAGCATTGTATACGAATATGCGTCAACAACAATCCCCATGAAGTCACATACATTCATCTCGTTTTCACCACTCATTACCCTCATTCACTCAACTCACAAATATAAAATCAGGTTTTAACCTGAATGTGAAAACGCATCACAGTTTGACAAGGAATAATCGTATCAATTTGGTGTTTCCGTCTCGCCAACTGTATCAAGTGTTTGACAATATTCAGCAGAAATGTATTTCTTAATTTCATGCATTTCTTCTCTCTTGCAGAATGTCGAACATTGTACTGCATATATTGCTCGGTCTACTTGCGTTTGGTCACGTGTGGAGTGATGGTGAGTGAAGAGAGCAAGTGTAATTTTACTTCAGTAATCATGCAATCAAGCACATTTGTTGATATGCTTCCTATTTCATGGATGATGAGTGATCTGATGAGGAATATGCAACTTTGACAAGATGTATAACAAAGTGTGCCTTTTCCAGTTCAGGTGAATACTGTGCACTTAGAATTTCATAGGTAACGAAAAGTAGATGGTTGTTGTTTATTTTATGTGTTTTTCGCGTTGCTCACATGTTGAATACAACGCCGGATGAACCCACTATCGAAATGACCATTCTGACTAGAACTTGTGTCTTGAAGTTGTGATGTTTCAGTAGTGGTTATGTTGTCGTTTAACATGGGAAATGTCCACTATCGAAGTGACCAAACTTCCTTTCTTATCTGTCAGTTCAATATTGAGTCAGGCAGATACGGAATGCTGATTTCTCATGCAGTTGACTAGTAGTCTTAGAATGAACTAAATACGCACACACCGATGAATGTTTTACAGTGATCGATATGTGGACGTTGATTGTGCACTAGATAGTAACCAATGTCATGCGTCTACTCATTAGTGTCAATGCTGAATGAATTCTCTCAGTGAAGTTTCCTACGTAAACTTCCATTCCGACTCATTTGCAGATAGGTCCTTCTGATGTTTTCTAGTTGACTCATGACCTTGGTTCACAGCTTAGGAGATTATTGAATCAGTCGGATGACATCAACTACATCATACATTAATCATGAAAGGAATAAGGAATACTCTTGCGAACAGAATTATAACAATGAGACGAATATATTTCTAAATGGGTATAGGAAATATGGCGAGAAATAGGTGGGATAAGATTTCACTAATACTGATGAACTCGGTTTTTGTTGCATCCGCTAATATATAATAATCGTGTTGAAAATTCTAAACCACTGTATTATGCATTCAATTCGATACTGTAGGAGATGATTAAATACCCCTTATCAGATGAGAATAGAGCCAGCATTCCCAGAGGATGTGTTCTTTCAGAACAACCATATCGCGTGTAAGAAGGATCCAAGATCTTTTCTGACAACATTCAGTGATATGTCAAACATTCTTGAAGTCACCGCATTCAAACCCGCTACGAGTTCTAAATTTTGACACTGTAGTTGAGTGATTGAGACTCAAATACTGAAAATTCTGAAGTCTTGGTATTAGAGTTATCCAGTGAGCTTTGCTTCTCATTTGCTTCGCTTCTTTGACTGATACCATTGCTTAACGAAATCTCACTGTTTGTTTAGTTGAGAAAATCCTCCTTGTCAGACGAGAATAGAGCCAGCAATTCTAAAGGATTCAGTAGTGGGGCGAACATTCTTGATAAACGAAACGTTCTATGTTCTTTCAAATTTCTGTCACTCCGATCTCCCTTCTTTCATTAGACTGATGAAGTTAAACTCACATATTGAGGCGACACGTAATTGGAGATCTATGAACTGAAGCTTGGCTCTTAGTAATTAGGCGTGGTCCGCTGTTTTCACACTGTGGTCCTATTTTATACAGAGACAGGAGAAAGGCACATGATGTGTGTATGTTTTCACTTTCCTCCCGCTTGAATTTGTTCGTGTCTTCTTATTTGGTCACGGCTATTCATCTCATTCCTCTTTGCGCCCTCATTATTCCCTTCAATTCCGCTTCCACTTCACTCATTCTTCCTAAAACATCGGTGACCATCTCATAAACAAAAGTTATATCAGTCAGCTGTGAATAGCAATGTCATCACATTTCAAATTTTTCTTCATTGTACAGAGACGTATGTGCAGACATGAAAGAAGAGGGTGCGTGGTCGGTGAAATCATTGAGTATAGAGAATATTTTCGATGCCGATTTGTCACCTAAATTCAGTACATATCGCCGTCTACAGGCGTCTGCGCGTAAGATTGCAATCTCCAAATGTTCACAATGGTCTTGAAGTAGTGCTAAATCGCACACACAGTTTCACTTACTCTGATTTATCACAATTTATTTAGCATTCGTTGAAAATCAAACGACATAAGACGGTGAATCACCCTGTCATTTAGGCTGCAAATCTATAAAATCGAAGGTATTTTCTATTGAGTTTGGAACTCTGGATTCAGATTCTTTTTCTATTAAGAATGGGATAACAATACTAGCTGTGCCAACAGACTTTATTCGTCTCCTTAGTATATTAACCAACACGATTGCTGCACACTAAATACGGAGAAGGCAGACTATTCTAGCAGTTTTCACACGTGCACCTTCTATGAAAACAGGAGCAGACACTTGACAACATGTCAGACTGAATCATCACCGTAGAATGAATTGAACGCAGCAGAGCACAAATTGCAATCATAATAGGTTTTGCCTAGTGTTAAATCGTATTCATCTATCCGCATTGAACAGGCAGTGATCATTTCCTCAAACTATTCATTATTGTCCACTGTTTATCAGGAATTAGACAAAGGCTGAAAATAGTGTTGGGGAATTTTCAAGTGTTCCTTTTATCCACGCCCACTTCGTATTTAATCAATAAATGATTGTCAAATTATTTCTACAGTTAATATACACTCCAGCATTCTTGCTAAATTGGAATGAGCAGGTGTTACGTTTTCAGGTTATCTTTCTGAGAGTGAAAGTGTCGTTGGACATTATTTTGACTAAACTTCAATGCATTTTGTAGTTATAAATTCCCTGTAATTGTTTTAATTTCCTAGGAAATGGCGAGGAAATTGTTGATCGGGAATATGTTGAAGAGAATCCATCGAAGCCAGTTGGTAGACGCACGTCAATATTTCGATATGGAAAGCGATTCACCATCGGAGGCTATTATATTTTCTGGGGACTCGGACGCAAAAATTATCAATAGGGAAGGTCTACAAAGTAATTCACGATCGAAATGCCAATGTCATCTGATAAATTAAGTCGACAAAGTAACGTTATTGACATTGATCGATGAAGGGTGACTCATTTGTGCATTGACTTAATCTGAATAAAAGGCACCATATTAATCAAACAACAATTAAATGCCTTCTAAAAAACAATGTTGTCTCCGAAGTGATTTCACTTCAGATTTCAGGTAAACGTAACCTTATTTCACACGATGAACACATCGCGTGTTCTTCTCCGGTGTTGGAACACTGAACACACTGTTTGAAACAACACATGAATATCCTGTTGGTCACTGATGAATTCTACTAGACACATTCAGACATCGTTGGAGCGTACATCATAGGGACTGACACACCAACAGATGCTGACTGACACGGTCAATCAACAGGAAGTACAACGACCACCCTGAGAATCAGTATTACATCCTTATCAAATGCAATGACAAGCTAAGCAACACCACACTGAAATGATATGTTCAATGCTTATGCGAAGCATGTCATGTATGAGGGAAACACAGTCGAAGTGAGTAGATGAGAAAACCTCTAGTCTAGAGTGTGGAGTGTTGAGCATTTTGTCTTCCTTCTGGAACATTGTGAAACAATCCACAAGTAAGTGAATTGACTAGTCATCATTACGTGGAAGATTTTGACACACGAAATAGTGATTCACAATTGAAAAATAAATCTGCTCGCAATTTCTATCTTTGAATAGTGAATCGGAATATCCGTATGTGGCATGTCGTTTATTTGTGAGAGTATTGTAAATGAACTGTGTTGAGAATGAACATCTAATAGTGATGGGAAGTTTGACTTTCTCCTATGCTTCAGTGGAGAAGATTATTAAGGAAGGCTGGATACATTGGTTAACTGTTAGTAATTGTCTTTTTTATCTGTAAAATATATGCTTATGAATTTGTTCCCACCTATGAATATCGAGATTGAATAAGGATGGAAAGTAGGAAAACATTATGTGATTACAAGGAAAACTGAAAGAGAGAAACGAAAGTACAGGGAGAGATAATGCCGAACAATAGGGGAGAACTATCAGAATACATGAATTAACAAACTGTAAGAGATGCAGTTGAGTTGAGCCAGCAGATAGTCTCAACTTCTCTATGTAATAAGTGAAACGAAAATTATGCTTGGGAATCGACAGGATATGAGACAACCAACAGACATTCGAAGAGAACCTGACGACGAGATAAGAGATATTCGATTTACTTCCTATCACAATGCCGTCAATGTTACAGGAATCAGGGAGGGACTGAATCAGTCCACGCAAGTCTTGCTTGCATCTGAAACTTAGATGGATTCAGTTAAAGGCTATTAAGCTGAGACCATTTGTTAACTTCCGACAAGTTTCCGTTAGCCATGAAGTGGAGAACTTCTCATTCAAAACCGAATGTCGTTTTCTGCCTGAAAAATTAGAAGACAGCCACGTTGTGACACAAGACTCTGTGTATTCTGAAATCAGCATGCTTAATGGAAGTGCTTTAAGAATAGAATCAGAAGCAGAAATGTAGTCACACTAGGAGACTCAAACAAACTTTGCACAGAGTTGGTTGACATGTTCACTTCACTGTCGAAAGTAGCATCTATGAGTGATTTCAAATTGATCACATTTCAGTGTGTGAATGCTTCCGCACTCGGAAGATTTTTGCATAACTGAGTCTATGAATAAGAATGCAGAACATGTCAAGTAAAGTGAAGCGGGAATTGAATCAAAGAGGAAAACGTACGTTGCGCTTACGTACAATCCTCGAATTCTGAATGTCGTGGTGACTACCTCTCTACAATTCATTGAAGGTCCCATGAATTCGATCCTGAAATCACGCATACGACAGGCATGTTGAATGCTGGCATTTATCAGCAAAACACATTAATATCATCTGCGGACAAAACTGAAATCCATCTACAGAATTTGGAAATTAATTCCACCTACAGCATACATCATGTCAACTCTGAGGTTGGATGCTGCTAACATATTGCTGAAAGTGAAGACAAGATGAGAAGTTTTATTAGGTAAGAAACAGCCTGGCTGATTTTATAATTCGGATAGAATAAGAGAGACGAGACAACTGTATTCTGCACACAGTGATCGGTGTAATATTGACAAATCGCCAGAATCTACAAGCATTCAAATAGGCTTCCTGTGCGCATTCGCGATTCCTTCAAGTTGACTACAACTAGAAATAGCACTCACGATTGATGTGTAGCTATCAGTCGTGGTGTCGTTGAGAGACAGCTACACTTTACATTGTTCGTAACACCATCCAAACTAGCGAAGGGAGACTATAACACTGACGTCTGCTGAAGAATAGATGAGTTGACTATGATTTGAAGAGAGAGTGTAAAAGGAGATAATCACACCACGAAGAAGCTGTCAAGCTCTTGTCGCTTAAAATGATATTGACCACGGTATGTTTCAGTCAGCAAGGCTCAACAAATTGATTGTTGACGGCTCAATTAATGTGACGCACCCGTTCGATCCTCTACACACCACTTGTAACATTTCGCCTTGCGTTGTCGATAAGATGACAAAGAGACTCTCACGAAATTGCATATCCTGAATTCACTGTGTTTGAGATTGTGAGAAAAGCATGAAAGACTAGACTTGCAGTATAAAATATTTTCATCAGTTTGATTTTATTGATCCTCATTAACCGCGAACCACAAAAAGTACGCTGGCTTGTGAAAAAAACATTCTAAATGTAGAAGCAGTTCCAGCAGAATATTTGTCAACTAGACAATCCCTAATCCAGAATAGTGCGAATGTCAACATCGTGACCTCGAGCTGAAGTCATCAACCTCTTTAATGCATTTGGTAAGCGTACAGATGAATTTGGAGAATGATAGAGAAGCAAAAGAATACAGATAGCAAGTGTGACATAGTGTGATCATTCATACTAGCTTGTGAAACTGCATAATGACTAGAAAATTGGAAAAGCGTAGGGTTGAAAGCGAATTGGTGAGCTGACACTAACTTTATTGATGACTCAGTCAACACAGTGAAAATCGAAATGACTGCGCTTAACTCAATGAGAGACTAATGACATTCTCACGCCTTCAGTATGCATAAGTTCAGTTGAGAATGTTTAACTGGAACTGCTTCTTTTTCCTACGATTAATTTCCATTCTACTGTGCGCCTTACGGCTTTTGCATGATTTCGAATAATATGACTGAAACAATATTAGAATGGAAATATCGTATTCAGATAAATCAAATAGAAGATTAATCAGAATGATTCTGTGTTCATCTAACAAACAGATACAATGAAGGCTTTTATAAATGTTGTAAGAAGCACACACTAATGTCTCAGAGAAAAATGATGTTTATAGTTATTTCTTCTCAGAAGTGACTCAGATATATGTGTCAGCAGTATATTAACACTGAACTTTACTGCCAAGGGCATAAGGATAGCAACTGGATCCCGCAAGAAAAAAACCATTGCTGCCAAAACTCATTATGTCTGTAGCTTGAAGCCCAATGTTCCACTGTGAAACTAGAAGGATTAAAACAATAAACAAGGGACGATAAAATGGATGTGAGATATCCAGACGGTCATACATTTAACAAGATGATCAGGGACCACTTCTGCAAGTGATGGCTAAATATTCAGAAAAGAACATCGATTAGGCCTAAACACTGGATTTCATGAATATCCTGGAGGTTTCTGATTCGCTTAGTTAGCTTAAACATTTATCATCATCCCACTTCAATTTTCACCATATTTTTGTCATTACATCCATCAGAGGATATGTTTAGTTCACAGCAGTTAGGTGACATTATGATCAGTAAACATGAGGCCATGCGAAGAGTGTTTGATAAGGACGGAAAACCAGTCGACGACATTGTGAGTTCATAGTCCTCAAAATAACCTATTGGTGCGATACTCGTGCAGAGTTATCACATTTCGCATAAAACAGTGTTAGCTGACTAGGGTTAGGCTAAAAAAGAATGGCAACAGAGGTCCAAATCAAGGCACTGCACAAAGCCTTGCAGTCTACAACTGATGATCTGAGATACATAGGAAGATCTAATCAATCTGGTTCCAGACCACGAGTAGAAAATCCAATGCTTCGATGTTGATGGTGAAATGGCTCAAAATTGATCTCACGTCCGCTGATGCATTCACTAACTCCTTAATATCTGACACCTTCGTTGGTCTCACACTTATCATTATTCATATGAACTGACCTCCACCTGCATATTTCATCTTAATTAAATTCCTGTGAAATTCAAATATGGTTCATCTAAATATACACGAGGTTTCGCAAATAGTAAAACATGAACTGCAACTGAACGTGAACTCAGACATCTACAAAGACAATTTGGTTCAGTTCGGTTGTCGTCCCCCTGGTTATTTCTCACCTACTCACTGCACCTTCTCTACTTGGAGAATAAAACAAGCGGAATGGGGCGTGAACAGTATTTGTCCCACATTCATATGTCCAAATACTACTCCACTCATAATGTTATGCTTTCTGAATTACTAAGCAATATGCCTTATTCCGTCAACCACCAGCAGAGTAATTCACGTTTCTAAATACATTACAAATACAGTACTCATGACTTCTAAAGCTCCAAAATGTATACACACTGTAACAAGATTACTTTACAATGCACAAGTATTATTAATCCAATAATCACTAGAGAATATGTGTGGAGGAATAAATCTTACAGTGGGATTAAGAGTTTAGCCCTCGACATATTTGTAAGTGTTCAGCCAGTGTTTGTCCAATTCACGTTAATGCTTGTTCCACTATGTTTCAAGTTCGGTCTAGTAATGAGTGCAGTGATTATTCAATTTGAGTAGAACTGATGTCTATTGAATTCATTTCTGCTGGAATTTGAGAGAAATCAGGCACACGCGAAATGAGTTGAAGGAATAAATCTGCAGATTGCTCTCATATTCTACCAATATTTCCACATCACTTGATATCCTCAATGTCACCGTACGATCGTTGTTTGTCTCCTGTTATCCAGATCACTCTCGGACGATGGTCAGGAGATATCACTCAAAATTCCTCTCAGGGCTCATCCAAACCTTCTTCATTTCCCTCAGATTATTTATCAGACGCAAACGTAGTCATGAAATTTCATGTCCTCATGGTTGTTTGCGTCTTCATTTTAAGAGAGGTGACACATCGGACACATCAGCTACTGTCAACTTCCCTCGAATTGAGGAGCCCATTTGATTTCAGTAAATATTTAGTTTAATGTTCATATTTTATGAATTTTTTGCTGCGGTAGACTTATTTTCTCAACCGGTGTTACTGCTAACCACACAGTCACCGTACACTGATTGCCGTGATGAAGACGAGCTAGTGAACCAGACGAGGTGATGTTCATATAAGTTGACGATATATGCCACACAGATATGAAAAAATTGTAGTTTGGTGTAATGAAAATGGCCCATCCACTTTTATTTATCTTTTCACATTTATTTCAGTGTATTCTCGATTGTTCAGTGTCACCGCTGAGAAATATATACAGACTGGAAACAGCTGAGTATACAGAGTGTTGTCTGAAATCACTTGACTTAATAACTCACCAAGACAGCTTTGAAAGTGAGGCCATCAGGGTTCAACTTGGATGTGATGATTTATTCAGTTATTGCATCAATACATAACTAGTGTACAATCACTTTCATGTGTATACCCGTCATTATTGAGACTGCCTGCTGTGTTGATTCTCTCTATATGGCTAATAATGGTGTAGAAGAGGGTTACCTGTTTTTCGACAGAGAATTGAACGTGGACCACATGTTTGTTTGGTCAGCATTCTACTATGTAAACTAGTGAAGCACACTAACCCACTAATTAAGCGAGTACTGTTTAGTTCTAGTGACATTTACTGTAGTCCACTTGGTGGAAGCGTGGGAATACTCACTGCGAAGCATTTGTGCACCTCCCAGCACGGTGAAACAGTAAAGGTGCCTAAGGTGCACTAGCGTTACTGAAAACAAAGGCGATGACGAAGAACATCTGCCTAGTTTGAAAATTGTGATCATTGCGTTGAGGCCAGTTATGACACACCTTGTCACCTAGATTCACTTATATATATTCATGATTCATTCCCCCAGTGTTAAGTAGAAGTTTGTGAGATATTTTGAATGGACATTAGATAGTAAAGAATGTCATGCGCTGGTTGAGTCCTTCATCTCTAGCAGACTGAATTCCACCAGTCAGTCAGTCAGTCTGCAAGCAAGTAAATTGACAGTCTTCTGAGTGATTTCAAACTGAACATTGAAGCAATGGTTACGAAACAATTAACCAGTACAATGCTCATATAATAAGGCCAATTTACAAGGATTCATCAGCACGCTGTGAAATGGGCCATCTACAATGCATTGATTACGTCAGAGAACTTATTAGTATTGGTAACACTAGTGTTTAAGACGTCACTGGAAACACTGTCTACATAAGCCATATAATATCGAGTACCTTGTTTAGTGAATTGCACCACCTTCAAAGGAGGGTGCAGAAGTGTGATTTTGACAGTTAAGCCATAAATGTCGGAAATGCGATAAAAGTCAAGATAACAGGAACACAAAGTGCATTAGGTTACTAGCATTTCCGTGAAATCACCACATATGCTGTTGACAGTGAAGGAATTGAGAAGAATAAGAAGTTCAGCAAAGATATCTTTTCGGCGATTTCATTTTCAAAAGCTGTACAATCGCATTTAAATACATAATTTTACATGGAGACAATTCTTGTTTGATTCTACATAATTATGACAGCGAGTAAAAGGTGATAATTATTTCCAACTAGATATGGTTATACGAGAGGCTTAGAAACAAAAATTTCGCAGGATTAGAACGGATATCAAGTGTGTAAAAATGAGCATGGATACAAAATTGAAATAATAATTTTCAACTTGAGATGGGAATCAGGAGGTGCGAATATACACATTACAAGAGCCTTAGAAACAAAATTACATGGAATTTAGCAAATTACAGGTGTGCAGAAAGTGAGCATGGAAACAAAATTGATATAATAGTTTTAACTTAAAATGGAAGTTCGGAGGTGTGAATATAGATTACAAGAGCCTTAGAAACACAAAATA